>PVJX010001356.1:0-166814 GCA_004027295.1 Dolichotis patagonum
ACTCCATTGTATAAAAATGCCACAACTTTTTTATCCATTCCTCAGTTGATGGGCACTTAGGTTGTTTCCCAGATCTGGCTATTACAAATTGTGCTGCTATAAACATGGGTGCACATAAATCACTGTGGTACGATGTTTTCAGTTCTTCTGGAAATATGCCTAGAAGTGGAATAGCTGGGTCAAATGGGACTTCCATACCAAGCTTTTTGAGGAATCTCCAGACTGACCTCCACAGTGGCTGCACCAGTCTACACTCCCACCAACAGTGTAGAAGAGTTCCTTTTTCCCCACAGCCTCTCCAACACTTGTTGTTGGTAGTGTTTTCTATCTTGGTCATTCTTTCTGGAGTGAGATGGAATCTCAGTGTGGTTTTAATTTGCATTTCTCTCATGACTAATGATGATGAACATTTTTTCATGCAATACTTTGTTCTTATGTCTGGCTTTTACAAAAATTAATTCAAAGCTCCCAAAATTTTTTTTTGTACTTAGCACACAATTGTACACACTGTGATGACATATATATGTATATATATATATATATATATATATATATATATATATATATATATGTACAGCATATGTAAGTGATCAAATCAAGTTATATTTAGCATATCTATTATCTAAGGTGTAAAGAATTTATCATTTCTTTGGAGTAAAGCATTCACAATATCTCCCTTGGTGGTTATTACGAAAAAGATAAAAGAAGAATTAAATGGAAAGAGCTTTGTAAATGAGGGGATTAGAGGTTCAAGGGAGGGAAGAAGATTGGGAAAAGAAAGAAATGATTCAATATATATCATGTACAGGTACAAATTCCCTATGATGAACATGATCAACATGTATATCTAAATTTTACCAATAAATGTAATAAGAAAAAAGACATTCAAAATGTCCTGTTTTATTCATTTTGAAATATATAATACAGTTTTGCTAGCTATAGTTACCCTATGATATAATAAAACACTAAAATGTACTTTTCCTAACTTTGACTTTGTCCCTGTTGACCAGTTTCTCCCCATTCTTCCTTCCTTCCTTGTTCATTATGTGCTTCCAACTTCTGTAAGGCAGCATTTTTGTTTGTGTTGTTTTTAGCATTCACATGTGAGTGAAATCATGTATATTTGCATTTTTTACCCTGGCTTACTTCCCTTATTAATGTACCCTCCAAGTTGTTTCACATTGCCTATAATTTGATTTCATCCTTCCTGTGACTGAGTAGTATTCCCTTGTTCTATATGCCTTTTTTCTGTATTCTTTTTATTTCAATAAGGCTAGTATTTTCACAAATATTTTCTGTTTCCAGGAAGACAAAAATCCAATAGCCTATTCTTTGTCTCCACTTGCATAAAGTATGCTTTTTAATAATTAAAAATGATACTACCATTATTAATAACAGCACCCCACACCAAAAAATCTTTAGCGACCTGTACCTGGGTTACGGGCTCTTGGCAACTCTACCCCACCTGTCATAGCAGTCCCAAAGTCACCCTGCCATAGAGTGTGATGGTCATTAGCAGGACTCTCCATGGCCTCTGAGGCCAGTGTGAACTATCTCAGATTGCTAGTAACCTATGTAACACAAAGACTGAAGAAAACACAGATGAATATTCTCTATAATGAAACAAGTCTTGACAAGTAGATCAGAAGAGAGAGTGCAGCTGGAGGAAGGGAAGGAACACAGCAGAGCAGAATGATTATAAACTCCTTCACATACTGATGCTCTGAGACTGTAATAAAATTGCATGCCCCAGGTTGAATGGAAAAGGCATTGGCTTGTACTTTGGCTTCTCTGAGGGCTGCTTTGATGTGTAGAAAACTGGGGCCATCAAGGTCTCTTGTGTCCCTTAATGTATGCAGATGTTCGGTGTTGGGAAGATTAGTTGTGTTGGATTTGCCATTCCTAGCCTTGGACTTTGACTCTTTTTCTTCTAAATAAATTTTTATTCTGTAGCCATAAAGACCTCATCCTAATCATAAAGGCCACAAGTATCTCCTAACTCAGAGCTCAGTTGGCCTTGAATGTAGAGCACAGAGTATGGGAGAGATCATATTAGACTGAATAAAGACTTTCATCTCTTCACGTAAAAACATCTTTGATAACTAAGGAAGGAATGCTCAATGGAATTTTCAAAGTATTTGATATCAAGGATGTGTAGTCCAACTGTGAAATTCATGATTTTCAAACTTTTCTTGAATGTGTTAAAATGTTTTATAACATAGCAAATCCTTATGGATTTCAATATTCAGTACCTTAATCTTGGAGAGAATTGCTGTCTAGTGGTACAAGTGCTGACCCACCTAAACTTCTCACTGAAGGATGGCCCCTGAGCCTGTGATTATGAATTAGATGCAGGTATTATATTTATTTTTAGCTAATATT
The DNA here is from genome assembly GCA_004027295.1 of Dolichotis patagonum. Classification (NCBI taxonomy): domain Eukaryota; kingdom Metazoa; phylum Chordata; class Mammalia; order Rodentia; family Caviidae; genus Dolichotis; species Dolichotis patagonum. The sequence continues at coordinate 2,383 of PVJX010001356.1, forward strand.
AATTATTGGATAGGCTGAAAATTTGAAGTGAGCTAAATGCATGTATGCTATTAAATTATTTATGAAATTCTAAGCATTTGTAAAAATTATGTAGTATATACAGACATTTTTATGAAATCCCCTACAGAAAGCATTTTGTTTTCCAAATTTTCCTGAGAGTCTTGCATGTTTCTGTCACTTTGTTCCAAAATGTATTTGCATAGAGACCAGGGAAGTCTAAAAAAGGGAAATAATTAAATACTATAACAGTCATCTTAATGTATAAATACTCTGAATAACACACATAATACCATTGTATTTCCCTTTTGTGTCAAACGTTTACCAATGTAATCAGCAATTCAATGCTGAGCTACAGATAGGAAGATGAAGCAAGGAAGTATCTCAATTGCATTGCAATTAGAATGGAATTTTTCTTCTCATACAAAATCTTTTAATGATTATAAATCTTTTTGTAATGATAAGACAGATTTGCTTTTGTGTGGAATGATTGATCATAACTGGAAAAAATATTTCTACGAATAGTTTCAATAAATAAAAGACTATTAGAAAACAGAAGAACTCTATGTTAAATGCTCAATATGACTTCTGTGCATTATCTGATAGTATAACTTACGTCTCCTAACAGAATTGGTATTTTGACCATAATTGGAGATGATATATTTGAAAAAAAAATTAAAGCTTAAAAAAACCATAGGTTTTAATTTCTTTTTGTAAGATTGTAGATTTACTAAAATTTTTTATTTGGGCAAAGTTCTAGTTACAGACTTGTCCATAGTCAGTATAATATGTACCATGTATAGCTAGGAAAAACATCAGCCTGACATTATTTCACAAAACTTGCCTGGCATCAAATATGCCCATGTATGTCAGTAGAACCTGAATTGTTCTTCTTGGAGTGATTCACTTAGTTCCAAAACTTAAGTAAAAAAATATTCAAAGAGCTCATTGAATCAATATTTTTTTTAAGGTTGTGCACAACTAAAACACAGGGTAGGAGTTCCTGAAGAGTTGATTTCTATAGAAATCAATATTATTTAATCCAGTAAAAGCATACTAAATATCTACCATAACCAAGCACTGGGTTGTGACATTTATATAGATCAGACAGTTTTTGCCCTAACCATGTTTAGTCATATGAGGAAGAGAGGTCTGTAAACTGGGAACAGCAATCTAGTAAGAGTCTTGACTCAGTAGGCACATATTTAAGTGCTGGGCAGCACTCTAGAATCATTACCCGAATCATTAATGGATGCTAGGGGAAGACTTCTTCCTGAAAGTGTTGCCAAGATACTGTGAGATTTTGATATTGATAGCCAATTGTTTCTCACTAATAAGGGAGACCTGTATGAGTTGGTCTTGTTCAAATCTTTCTGAGGTGCCAGTTTATTAATTTATAATGAATAAAATAACAACCATGTACCAGAATATCTGAATTGTAATGAATATAGTTTTCTGCCTGTGCTTGAGCTACTTGGGTATCAGATTTTCTCAGTTAATTTTATCTGCCAATTTGATTGGATTAAGAGATTCCTAGAGAGGTGATTGGATTGTGATTTGCTGTGCTCATTAATGGACTAATCTACTAATGTTCATAGCTGTGTGTGCTGTTAAGAGGTGGGATGATGTTGGAGGGGGGTCCCTGACAGTGTACCTCTGGCAGTTTTATCCTTTGCTGGTGCTCTTCCCCTGTGCCTGCTGCCTGTCCACTGTGAAATAAGCAGCTTGGCTTTGCCATGCTGTTCTGCCATGATGTTCCTGCCTTGGAAAGAGCAGATCATGGATGGAAACCTCTGGAACTGTGAGCCAGAAATAAAGCTCTCTTTTTTAAAGTTGTAGTCATCAAGTAGTTTGTCCCAGTGATAAGAAGGGGAAAGCTGATACTAATGAGTCATTGTCAGAAGCATGTTATCAATACATCCTCACAAAGCACCGTTACTGAAAAAGGAAATCCATCAAAAATCAAATTGCATTTGGAAAGCTTTTATGTGAGCATTAGATCAATTAAATTTTAGTAAGATGAGTAGAATGTTGGCATTATACAAAGCAATTTAGCAATGGAAATAACCATTTTTTAAAATGCATGTGTTCAGTATTCTTTGCCTACAATACACTGCATCTCTGCAATTTAAATAATCTTGTTGTTAACAAAATGATAATTGTTATTAGAGATTTCGTGTTATACTGTATTCTTCACTTTAAAGACATGAAACATGAGGTAGGGAATTATCAGTTCTGTAATATGGGGGAAGTTGTTTCAACTCTCTGATTTAATAATAATATTAATAATTTAATATTAATACTACTAATAATAATTTTGATAATTCTAGTATATGATAATCATATCAACATATGTGAGTCTTATTTTTGGTGCAACACAGGCACCATGGAAGCCATAATAACACTTGCTGGGAATGGTTATTTCAACTCTTCCTCTTATTTCTTCTACTCCAATATTCTGGGCCTGAGTTTTTAAGAGATTTAAAACCAGATTCTTATGCTGAAATTTCATTTATTTTAAAGAATTAATATGAAATAAAAGGACTAATAAATCAAAGGACAAAATAGTCCATTAAGAAATACTGTAAGAGTGAATAATGCCATACTGAAGAGTTTTAGACATCATTTTCATATCTAAGAATTTAATTTGCTTGCTTACCTAACACCTACTTTAGAATTTCAATAACAAAGAAAGCTGGAAATTTAACCTACATTTTACCATTTGTCAGAGAGGTATGAAGATATTCTATACCATTTATAATCATGCATGACTAATCAGATATTTCGAGACCTATTTCAATTGCCTGCAGTGTTAGCTATTCAAATTTAAGACGTTCTATAAGATTCCCTTATAACTTGAGACTAGATAACTCTTAGTCAGCTTAGCCTGGGAAGGTATAACTATGTAGAATGAAGGAGCCACCTGTTTCTCCTTATCCCCATTCTCTTCTGAATGCCTTTGCTCTCTCTTTCCATTGCTTGTGTTTGTTTATATAATTTGGATTATTAGCATGCCATACTGGTATATAATTTTTCTCCCCTAAGTCATTTACTTCTTAGGCAAGAAATTTCTTGAGCAGAATAACACATATATTTTACTTTTGTTTAAATAAATTCACAAAATTAAAAGACTGGAAGAGACTTGTATTTTTGCAAAAGATGTCTTTAAACATTGGTAAAGAATATTTGCACATTTTTTTCCTGTGTATGGAAAAAAGGAGATACAATTATGCCAGTGATAAAGGTAAGGTATGGCACTACTTGAATTCACTTTTTTTTTCTTTTTTAACATAATTATTATGATGTTTTAAAAAATATAAATGAAAATTCCATTTTATTTGTGTGGTCCAGGATACTAAAGTACTGTCATAAGAACTATAACATGGGCAAGATACTTTAGGCTCTTCCAGTTTTGCTCAGAAAGCCTCAGGCAAATCATTTCACCTTTGTGATTCTGTTTTCTCATATGGAGAAAAAATAGAGTTTTAAAAAATTAAGGTATATGCAGCCTTTAAAATTTTAAGGCATATGTGCTACATAGAATAAGAACTCACAGAATTACCCAGTAATGGATTTTTCACACTGTAGGAAATTAAGTAATGCCTATAGATAGACAAGAAAAAAATAGAATCACTTGCTATCCTCCCATGTAGAAATGAGGGAATCACTAACATTTTGAAGTGTTTCAAGGTTATGTACAGTATCCATATTTTTAATGAAAAATAAATTAAATATTAGTTTGAACTTCATTTTGATCTTAAAATAATATATAATTTCTAAATAAAATTTATATTATTACAAATTATTAAGATGACAGTAGTCACAATAAAGTGATAATTATCTGATGCTCTATAGCTGAATATTAACTTTTCTTTCTTCTTTCTTTCTACCATAAACAATTTCCCTGTTGGTATTGTAGTAGCTATTTCATGTATTTAAGACTTTTTCACTATGATTGACAAGGAAGTTCTTTCTAATATCTAACATTTACTTATAAATCAAAGCAAACTGAAAATTGATCCTATTTGAATTGTTCAGGAAATATGACTCCTAATCTCTTTTAAAAAAACACATAAAAAGAAATTTCTTACCCTTTCCTTATTGTTTTCCTCTGGAAATCTTTTGGTTTTTATTTGAACTTCTCTAAAATATTATACTGTTCAAAATGCTGACTAATGGTGTCATGTAGGGGACCATTTTGCTTTAAATTATACACTATAGTTTTCTGTTATGACTGTTACACAATAGCACTGATTCATATCTAATTAAGCATAATTGTATAAATTAGTAATTTGATGTATTCATAGAATTACATGAATAGTTTAAAAATAGGAAATTTAAGTGTATATTATTCATATGTATATTTAAAACCCTCATATTATAATGCTACTTGACACTAACATGTTATACACTTATGAGAGAAAATTTCATTTAGTATGTCTGCTGTCCTAATAGCATAAAATATAATCACATATACAGTCTAATTTCCTGACTTTCTTTTTTCTAATGTAACACTATATAGGTTCTCTTTGTGGATGAACTTTTTGGAGTTATTTTATTCAGTATGGCATTCTTGGAGAATAGTCACTTAAAATCTTTTATTGTTTAAAAATCTTTTATTTTTAAAATATATTTTATTAGTATATGTTTGTAAAACATAATAACTATATTTATTTATCATGGGGTGCTGATACATGTACATTTCATACCTTCCTCTTTATTACTTCTGATTTTCCTCCTTTTGTCCTCTCTCCTTCCATCTTCAGATGTATTTACTCATTATAAATTAGATAAATGTATTAAGTTTAAAATATTTTAAATGTTACTTTTCATTTTAGTTCCCTATTATTATGTATTATTAATGAATTTTTAAAATATAAAATAATATTGTACTTTGCATTTGCCTTACTTATTCTTTTTATAACCTGGTTTTTGATCTTGAGGTATTCCTTGTACATAACAGCTGCTTACTTTTAATTCTGAAAATTATTTTTTCCAGTGGAGGAGCTTAGCAATTTTACATTTATGTTTAATTTATATATTTAGAGTTATGTTGAAGTGCTGTTTTACTCCCTGTTCTACCTTCTATCAATAGTATTTCTTTTTGCTAAAATGTAAATGTTTCTCTTTTTAAAAATCATACAGTATATTTTGTTTCTATTGGTGTTTGATATTACATTTTTAGCATAATTGAATTAATGGACTTGTTTTCCAATATCAATAAATACCATAGTTAGTAAATAGAGACAGACTTTGTGAAGTTTCTTCACTGAGGCTGATAAATTTAGCAAGCTTTTATTTACTGCCAAACAACATCTTCTCTTATTTCTTGAAATAAGAATGAGTTTGAAATCTGCTTTGTTTTTGAAACTGTGCTTTTCGTAAAGGAAACTTTTAAGATAGATTTTATTATTTTCACTGAGTTTTATAAATACATATTCTAAAAAATTGTTTCATTTGCTTATGTTTTTAAACTTTAATTTTTCATTTATTTCCATATTTTATACTAATTCTTTCTTGTACTTAAAAGATAAAATAAAAGAGGTTTTGTTTGAATAATTATTACCATAGTTACATTTTATATGAATATATATAGGTTGAATTCTTAGGTGTCAGCAGTTACCTAATACAATAAAGTGTTTAATTGTTCTTTGGAGGAAAATCATCATTATTAGAAAACAGACAGTTACAAGGTAAATATCTTCAACAACATAGTTCACTTCTAAAGACCTAATACCATTTGGAAACATAAGACCGATTTTTGGAGAAGAGACCTGAAGTATAACAGGTTTAAAAATGAATATCTAAAAATGATTATTGGGACAATCTCTCCCTCTCCCCTTACACTGTTTATTTATTTTCATAAACTAAAAGCTCATTTATCCATTGCATTGTTTTTGAAAGAAATGTATACTTTCCCTCTTCAATCTTTTTTTAACATGCCATGTTTATATAAAAATACCTTGTACTTTTCCCCTATATCTTCCCCTATATCTCTTTATGTTATTTTTCTTTTATTAGAATAAATTTTGTTATACATTCACATCAATCTCAGTGCATCTGTTTTGAACATGGATTGTGTGGAACCTTTCCACATCCATTCTCCAGTTCTGTATAGACTTCAACTGGGTTTACTGTAATTTAATTCTGACACAATCTATCTGGAGTATGAGCTTCAGATTCCACATGACAGACAGAAGCCCAGATTGTTACTGATGCATTAGACCAGTGGGCTATGAATTGTTTATTCTAACATTACCCTTTTAAGTTTAATCATGTGCTACAACAGCTCATAAAATACAAGAAAATGATTTGTTTGTTATATTGGTGCTTTATGATAAAAGACAACAATGTAAGAACATCCAAATGGAAGAGATACATGGGCAAAGGGTGTAGGATGGAATGAGAAACTTGGGGGCTTTCTCTGGATGCCCTGCACTCCCAGCATATCCTCATGTTCTACACCTCAGCAATGCTCCGAGCTATATCTTTTCTGGTTTTTGTGGTTTTTTTTCCCTCCACAGTTTGAGGAAGTGGGTCTGCAAGTTCTGACCCACTACTCCCATGATTGATTTCCTTGCCCACCAGAGTTCATTCTGGGGACATTTCAGAATCTGACATTCATTGGCATACAAAAAGACACTGTGGCTTTGAAATCCAAAGTTTTTAGGAGCTGTGTTCAGGAAAACATATAAAACAGTTTTTATCTTATAGTATCACAATGATTGAACAAGGTTTTTATTATTTATTTAATTTAGAGAAAAAAACAGATAAAAGTGTAGAAATAAGGTAGAATTTTTTAAAGTAATAAATCACTAGTTGATATATACATAATCTTATCTTAGAAATAGTTACACAAGTCACAAAATCAAAGTATAAAAGTGAATAATCAATGACAGTACAAACCATTGTTTGACAAACTAACAAAAACTTAGTAGTATGACTTAGCAGTAGCATAACTTAGTAATAGTATAAACGTATATCCTTTAGAGTAGTAGTATGACTTAGTAGTAGTATAACTTGGTAGTATAAACTTATATCCTTTAGAGCGCTTTCTTTCCCCTTCATTATCACAATATCTATTATACACTTTGGATCTTACTACTCTTTCAGTTTTTAAAATTATCTTTATACTAGATACATAATATAAATGTGAGTCTGATTTATTTCACTTATGAGGATAGTCTCAAGTTGCCTCCATTTACCTCTGAAAGCCTCAAGATCATCCTTTTTATAGCTGAATAATATTCCATTGTATAAACATACCACTTGTTTTTCATCCATGCTGCAGTTGATGGGCATTTGGTTTATTTCCAGAATTTAGCTATTACAAATTGTGCTGCTAAAATCATGGGTGCACATATCTCATTGAGACATCACCTTTTCAATTTTTCTGGGAAAATACCCAGGAGGGAGATAGCTGGATTTTTTTGTGGAATCTCCATACTGCTTTTCACAGTAGCTGCACCAGTCTACACTTATTAGTTTATTTTAATAAATTTATATATTGTGTTACTAGGAATGTTACCCAGAGTCTTTCCATTGAACTACATAGCCAGGCCCTTAAATTTTTCTTTTGCTTTGTTTTATAATTTGAGACAGGATCTCACTAAGGTGCTAAAAGTGCACAGTGTAACTTCTGATCAGAGTGTTGGTTTGCAGTCATGTGCTTCATGTTCAAATATTCTCCTTTTCTACCTTTTATGTTAGGTGTCTTATTGTTTTACACTTCAAACATACTAGCTTTCTTTCCAAGTTCACAGCTATCTTAAAGTCTTTACAATTCCTTTCCATTACATAGTCATTGTCTTGGAAAGGATTTCCTTAAAATGTCCTATTTTGTACTAAGTCCTATTTTTCCCTACTATCTCATTGCCTTCATTTCTTTTCTCCTATCTCATATATCTGAATCTATTAGTGTTAAACATACAAATTTGCAGTATATATGCTTATTGTATTTGTGTTAGTTAACTACTTAATTAACTTTGGTGTGCCAGGATCAAATACATGGTCTTGTGCAAGATAGATAAGTGCTCAAATCTACCACTGGACCAGACCTCCAGCACCATCCTACTTAATTAGATAAATACATGTTTATATCATCTCCTCCTCCATTAAAATATATTTTGTGAGGGCAGAGAGCTGAAATATTTAAAATAAACTCTAAAATAGCTCTAAATCTTTTCTTGGCAAGTTCATTTAGATCAAATTCATTTAAATGATGTATACATGTAAAGCATTACAGTGCTGTTTTAGAATATTGGTCACTTGAGGAAAAGATGTTATTCAAGGAAAGAAACTGCTATCATTTAATATTGGTGTTTTATGTAACAAGCTTAGCTTGATTGTGTGGTGTGAATAAATGTTAAAAAGAAAAATAAAGTTTACATTTCTAGCTTCCCAGAGAAATACAGTTTACATTTCTAGCTTTTATATATATATATATATATATATATATATATATATATATATATATATATGATCAAGAAATACATGGAGGGGAAAGGAGGGAAGGAAACAATGAAAAAAGAGCTAATATGTGTTATGTACATGTACCAACTTCTCATAAAATTAAATATAATGTACTACACACATGTACTAATACACTACAAAGAATTTTAAAAAATTCTCTCATCGCCAATTTCAAATGTTTATGGGGAATTGTTTAGATGTCTCCACAGATAATGGATTTGAGCAAGACAATGAGCTTATTAAAAAACATCATAAAATATCACATATGCATTTTTGACTTTTGTCTCAAAATCTTACTCAGTTTACATGTAATCAGATTATGCTAAGGAAAGTCAGTGATAAAATCTTGCCAAATATACTGTAGAAAGCATGATTTGTCATGAAGTAAAATAGCCTCTGCCACTAAATCTGAATGTCCCAGAGAGTTGAATTGTTATATAAACTGTTTAAAACTGAATAAAAGAATAAGATAAATTGTCCAGTTAAGCTACATTAAAAAGAAGGGAAGCTGAGCTCCTGGAGAGTATTCCTGAGATAGGCATGTATTTGTGAGACTTAGGAACAAATAAGAATGATGAAACCAGCCTAAAGGATTGGATTGTTTAGTCTCGAGACTGGAAAAGTGGGGAGTTAATAACAGTTTTTAAGGGTGAAGTGTTCTTACAAGAGAAAGATGACTAGCTATTTTCCATCTCCACTGAGTAGAGAACAAGAACAAATATTTATTGAACATTTTTACTGAGAGAAATACTGGAGGATGGGAATTATAAAGATCTTAGGTTAAAATCAAGGAATATCCTGAGTGAAGAATTTAATTCTCTGAGAGCTTGTAATTTTTGGTATTCAGAGGTCTTTTAAACAATATCAACTTTCTCTTCATAACTGTATCAATAAGTAGTAGTGTCGATTCAATTCAGCAAACATTGATTGCTTTTTTAAGGCATCTTCCAGTTCAGTGCTTTCAGCCATCTGTCAATGAGCAGAGTGATGTGGGTCTTTGTGGAACTAGTCAACATTTAAGCTATTTAAAATAATGACAATTATCATGTTAATTATGATAATAACTTACTAAAATTGGTATAAAACTAAAATTAAAAATCTTTAATAATTGCATTAAGTTCCTGTATGAACTGTAGAAAGCATTAAGATATTTGAGTTACTCAAAAACCCTATTTAGATATTTTCTAAATAGAAATAAAAGTAAATAATAAGTTAAAGAGGAAATCATCTTAAGTTGCAGTGTATGGTTTTCATTAAAGCATATATTTGAAACGTAAGCCCTTTAAGAGATTTTTGTCTTTATAATTTAACATATGTATTAATTTTTTTTATTATACTTATTGACATTAATTATTGTGTAAAGCACTTAATTACTCTAATGAGGATGAAAGATAACTATTCAGTGTATCAGGTTGAAATATTTAATATGTATAACAAAAAATTTATGTATTACACATTTTCAGTAAAAATAAAACTGAAATATGCTTACTATCTTCCTCTATGAAGTTAATCGGTTTCTAAGAATTACATTAATAAAGCACTGCTTATCAAATTTTCCATTAATGGTAAAAATGAAATTTTCTATTAATGAAATTCCGTTAATAGGAAAATAGAGCTACTATATACTGGAAGGTCTGGGCATTTGGTCCACCAGAGAAAATGTCTATGAAGTCTTTTCTTTCTTTAATTTTATTATTCATACAACATTTGTCTCTCATATATGAAACGTTTCCATTCATTCACTGAATACCTAGTATGAGTGAGGCATTGGTTAAACCCCTGGGGGTACAGTAGTGTATAATACAGAGGAAAATTCGTTCAATTGTGGCAATTTCATTCCAGTTTGATAAAACGAATGACAATAAATATGCACAACACAGAGTACAAAAGATTAGTATAAGATTTGTTCATTTTGAAATTAAAATGGTATTTGTGCTTTTTTGTACTCAGAAACAAACATTCCCCCCATTATTCATTTTGGTTAAGTGGTGGAATGCTGTTTCAATGATCTCTTCAAGTTTGAGGAAGTAATCTGAATAACCCTGTTAACATATTAATTTCAGCAATGAGGTGACTATCATGCTTTAGCCTTTGCAGTATTTAAGATTGCACTCTGTCCTATAGGAATGGATGCCATAAGTTTTCATTTTTGCTGTCTCCAGTGTATATCAAGATAATCACTAATAAGAGACAGCCAAAATGATTAAAAGAGACACTGTAGTGCAGTATTTCCATGCTTGGTTGTTGGAAATTTTCATAAGTAAATTTTTTGATCACAAGTTTAACCACTTGTGTTTTATGATGGTATGAAAGTGTCACTGAACTTTCGGTCAGTCTTCTCTTGTCTTCATGGTAATCTTATAAAGGACTAGTTCTAGAAATAAGGATCATAGATAATGTCATTAATTTCAAACTGATACTGTAGCTTTCATCACATGTAAATTATCTGAGCCCTTGCAATCTACATAATCAACTCTCTTCATTGAATTTTCAACTTTGATTCTCATGGTAATGGTCATGTACCATAAACACACTATTTTTCTTAAAATTTTTCCATTCTTCAACTTGTAGGAATATTTAAATAGGCTAAAGTTGCAAGTCTTTTAGGGTGATCATTAATTTAAGTTGATTTATTTTATTTTAGGTTTTAACCTTTTAAGTGTGTATTTATTTTATTTTAGGTTTTAACCTTTTAAGTGTGTATAAATTTTCCTTCCTGCAGAAAAATGTTTGTCTGAGATGAAATTTCCTGTCTGAGATGAAGTTTGGTAGAGAAAATTACTCATATTCATGTGTTTGAATTAAATTTTTTCTACAGATACAATAGTTGAAACTTCAAACTTTACAAAAATTCTATTTCAACTGTTTTACAACTCAAATAAACCTGTCAAGAGGTTAAAAAGAAAAGGTGAACTCTTAAGAAGCGAGGTCTGATTGTCTGACTCAAGAGATGACTCCTGGAAATTAGAAATCAGCCTATCCCAGATATAAGAGAATACGCTTGTAATTCTATCTTTCATGAGTTTGTCACTATTTGTATACATGCATGAATTATTTTTCCAATTTAAGCAATATTTTAAAAACAGCAATAAGTGGAAAAAACTCACAGACCTATAGAAATTTTCACTAATGTTTTTAACTCTAAATATGTAGGTGACCATGTCATGAAAAATAATGGAATAAAATGATTAACATGGCAAAAATAAGTAAAAGTGTTGATGTTCATGCTTTCATCTCAGAAAAATGCACTATCTAGTTAGCCTCCATGCTGAAAAAATTTCTCGTATGTCATTCAAATATGTATAATTTTATGCTCTAGATACCATAAAATGATGAATGCTTGAGTGCTTTTTGACCCAAAGCAGATTCAAATATTCGAATGCTAAAACATTATAATATTTGGTTCAAAACTTATTACTATTCAACAATCAAATGAGAGGAGTTCTCATTTTTGCCGTGCATTGAAAAAAACCATTTTATAATTTTCAGTATTTTCTACTAGTTTATGCCTTTAATGCTATAAAATTTCCTATATAATTCAATTTAGCTACATATGTTATTTTGTGTTACTGTAACTAACACTCTTTAAAAACAAACAACAAACTCTGAAGAAAATTCATGTGGCCAAACTTACTGCAGAAAATCAAGGGGAAATAATTGCTTGGACAATTTTGTGTTTATAATATAAATGAACAAAAATTGGAAGAGATATGAAAAAAAAACCCAGTTCCTAAAAGGGAAAATATAGATCACAAATAAACATTTTAATAGATCTTCAGCCTCAGTAGTAATCAGGAATTCTAAAATGGATTTCAGCTTAAAATCAATATATCTGGGAAATTCACGTAATATCTAGTCCTAGCTGAGATTCAGGCAACTGACACTTTCATGTATTACTAGTGGGTTGTGCATTGCAATGAACTTTCAGTGAATTTTCTATTACTGTGTATTAAAATTAAAAAGTATTAATATTTTCATATGAATAATTTATCTTACATTATTGTCATAATCACATGAATGCCAATGTATACAAGATGTGATTGATATATACTGAATATTTATATTAAAATATTTATCATTGACAAATTGTCATTAATTTCCCTCAAAATATTTCTCCTTTCTTTGAACACACTCATCTCAACATTCTTGCCAGTTTCTGAATTAGTTTTTAACATATTCTTTCATCTGTTTCTTTGTGAAATGATATAAAAAATTACAGTAAATGCTGTCACTGAGTGTCCTACAATGAAGAGACAGCTCATAAAAATATTATAGTGGGCTTTCATTTACCTTATTCCCTGCACCATGCAGCTCTAGCTCTTCCTCAAAGTATAAATAACTATACAGTAAAACGTTTTAATCCATGGGAAATGAGACAGCTACAGCAACTCAACTAACGATGCTTATGAAAGAGGACTCCCAGAACTGCTTCTGAAAATGACAAGAATAGTGGGATAAATTTTAGTTAATAGTAATATGTCTTTTGTTGTAATTTTTTTAAATTAAAAATTTACTTCATTATTTGATCATCATATATTATAACATTAGAACAAATGGTAGGAAACGTGTTTCTGTCATTAACAAGACTGTTAAATAAGATTTAGAAATTATTTTTTTGAATTTTGAAGATATCTTTATTAACCTGGTGATATCTTCATGCACTCATATTATGTGGAAAAAAATTGCCGGTTTTTAACAAAGCAAATCTCTTTGAAAATCAGACACACATACACACACATATGCAACATATGATATATGCACAGAATGCCAAATATATTTGTACTCACCTGTCATCTCTGCAATCTAGAAGATTGAGACAGAAGAATCATAAATTCAGGAACCCAACATGAGTATTTTAATTATTTAGTGAGATTCTGTTTATCTACACTAAATCATTAAAATTAAAATTATTAATCATTAAAATTAAAATTAAAAAAGGTGGGGTGTATATTGGTATGAAGGCCCTAGTTTAATCCCCAGTATCACAAAAAAAGAAAGAAAAAAACAAATACCTCCCCCTTAAAAAAAAATTAAAACTGTGACAACATGAAAAATTTTGGAGGAAGATTGTTAATTGTGGTTAGATGTTTAGCTGAGAGGAATTAAATACTCAAGGAAATATGTGTAGAGAAAATTTATAATTGCTATATAACTTTGTGTTTTTCTTTTTTATAAGGGTATATATTTTATAAATGAAAATCTAATAAATGTATGATAAAATTTATAGATATCTATCCATTTAGTATATTTAGTTTTCAGCTTGTTTTTATACTGAAGAGTATAAAATAATTCTTAGAGAAAGGAGGCTTAATAATATGTTAGTTGCTAAAATAATTTTAAGAAAATTACTGTTAAGAGATGTTGATGTATTTTGTAGGAGACAGTTTTGTTTTTTGTTTTGACTAACGTGGAAGAAAATCTGACTTCTACGAGTACAAACTTACTTTTCATAAAGATAATGCATGAGGATCTCCAGACATCCATGACTCTAGCTCCTGTGTTCTTGATCTCACTTGATCTTGTTTGGTTGATAGGACTGAAGAATTTATAATGCTAGCTTCAGTAATAATACTCATGGTCATTATTTCCCAGCTCAGACATTTTTTACTCTGAGAATTCATCGGAGAAATATAATGGTTAGGTTACATAGAAAATGTAACTCTACTGGTAATTATTGACAGAAACGTATGAAAACTTTTCTTCTAAAATACCTTTTGTAAAATCAATGTATCAGGAAGATGCAATGGTTTTTATTCACCTTATAATACTAAACTCTGAGCCGTATGCCCTTACTACTATGTACAAATAGTTTGATACACTACATTAAAATTTTCAAAGAATTAGAATTTTTATCTTGCTAATTCTAAAATAATATCTAGAAAAACACATGAAACAAAATACTTCCTAATGTAACTAATGGAACATAAAGATCACTAAAGTTTTTTTCTCATAATTATACAGCTCAAGTCAAAAATCTAATTTTTGTCTAATCTTTTTGATTAGAGAAATGGAAGTACACTTTTAATTTGGTATTGAACAAAAAGGGCAGACTTTTTTATTTTAGTGTAGTTTTATTTCCTTTTCTTTCAAAGGTTGATTTTTTATAAACTTTATAAGAAAGAGAAAATTTATATTAAAAGATGATAAGTACTTAGGTATTTATTTCACACACCTGTGCTTTGTGTCGCTATTATTGAAGTTAAAGTATGTCTTAGAATTCTATTTGTATCATTACTGCTATTTTCCTAACATCTGCTGTTAGATTGTTGCCTAATGAATATTTTCAAAAATTATTATCACAATTAAGTGTTTTGGTTTTTAGGATTGAGGTTCATGAAAACTGAGTTTATCCCTTCCATATTGATCTACTTATTGCTGATGCTTAAAATTTTGGAACTGATAATTATTTATTATTCTGGGAAATATGAATTATTCAATCAGTTCCAAACTTTTGAAATAACTGTCTGGTGTTTCAGAAACCAGAAACAAAAATTATAATAGGAGTTTAGACTATAATATATTGCTGCAAGGATAATTATTAAGGGAAAACACAGCTGACATTTTCTGATTTATGCACACAATCAGAGATGGAGTCCAAGGACTGTGACATAATTATCTTCATGCTAACAATTTTTGCAAATCTCTTGACAGAATTTTAGCTAATTTTAAAATGCCTTCTGAAGATTAGCACTTAAAATTGTTGGGGAAAATAGCACAATTTATTAGCAAGGGTATAATTGTAAACCTTCTAAATACTCATTGTGAATATCATTTAGACAGTAACTCCTGCTTTAGCAGCTGGTATATAAGACACCAGTTTATGGAGTCTTGAAACAACAGAGAGTGGAATCTAATTAAAGAGGATTACATGCCAAAGAAAAATTATTAAAAACAGACAAATAGACAATTGTTATAAATTTAGAGGTCTCTATCAAATTCTCTTTTTGATACAAACTCATGTAAGTAACTGTCAAGTAAAAGCGTTTATTCTTCCAAACTTAAAAGATATTAGAAGACTCTCTTTTGTGACTTAAAAATGATTGCTGTACTGAATTTTAACTTAACACAAAAAATTAAATGGAACTACTAATCTTGCCTCATGTATTTAAAATGCACATGTGCTTTAAAAGATAAGTGATTAGATGTACTGTTTTAGGTTTTGTGGTTTGATGTCTAGTGTATTCTGTAATTGTAGAAGAAAATGTAATGTTTTTCCTTTAAAAATAAAAGTCAGTTTATTAATTAAGATATTGTCTATTGAGACCGATGTTTGGCTGGTTTGCATATTTTTATTTGTAATGTACATTTAAAATTCATGATGCATTAATAATTGCTAATTTTCAGAACCAAACCTACTGAATTCCTCATTTTTGTTTGGAATGACTTACTTTGTTGTGATCTCCAGGGTTTTATTTCAAACATAAGACTGGAGATTGTTTAAAATGCTACATATCCATGTTTTAATTATTTTTAAAAGAGAATTTTAAAATAAATTTTTCTTCAGTATTAAAGAAAAATTATGTTCATGTCTTTGAGCTTATGATTTCACATAAACAGTACTCCAAAAAATATAGGAAAATTTAACCATACAAAATTGTCTTTGAAATGTAGTAAGAAACCATTGATGCCAAGGTAGTAAGACATTGTTGGTCTTACGCTGGCCTCCCATTCCTGATCCCAAGGTTTTCCTTTTCTGCTTGGATATTACTTATGTAGCAGGAATTGCTTACTGCTTCAGAGAAGACACCCCTCAAGGACAAGGTCATATTTTCAGTTTGTAGTCTCAAAATGATGTCAGATTTCTTACCATGGTAAGGTAAAGTTTGAAGAAGTTAAATGTATATTTATGATTCCTGTGATAATAATAAATTTGTGAGGATGTTTTCATATGACAGAGGTAAATGCCTGGTGATCATGTCCTATATGGTCATTTTAATGTTGATTGCTGAGAGTTGGCATCAGTCACGCCTTTAATATGATAACACATCAGCCAAGATATGAAATGCTTAGGACAATGAATATAATTAAGAGAATTGATGTAAAATGCTGTTTGGTACAGTACTTTGTGTGTGTGTGTGTGTGTGTGTGTACCAGAAATCGAAATCAGGACCTCACAGTTGCCAGGTAGGCACTGCACCACTGAGCCATATGCCTGGCCTGGTACAAAGTACTTTTACAGTTCATAAATATGTGATACATGAAGACTTCTCCAATGAGAGTATTGTGGTGTTCTAGGTTTTTTCTGCTGATGTCATCCAGTGTACAAGGTGTAACTGAAAAATAGGGTTAGTGTTTAAGTTAAAAATAATTATTATAGGAAAAGACACATCGACATTCTCCAAAATTACCCCTTCTTTTATACACACTTCTCCCATTTTTCTTGCCATTTTCTGAAGCAGTTTGGAAGTCTTCTTTCCTGAGTGTCATCAGTTTTGTGGTCTTGGATTATTCAATGCTCTGAATGAATTCAAAATGTTTACCTTTCATAGTCATTTTTTTATTTTAGGGAAGACCCAGAAGCTACATGGCTCCAGATATGAATAATAACGTGGATGAAGATGCATTGTTAAATAATTATGATCCTGACTTCTCATTGGTTGTCACATGGTAGCAATTACTGTATTTTTTATCATACCTGGTAAAGACACAAAAGAGGACTTACAGGACTTTCTCAGAAAGTGGCAAGATTGTTTGAAGTGAGGATATTTTGAGAGGGATTAATGGCAGTGTAATATTTTAAAATTTTAAACATTCAACATGTACTTTGATCACATCTCCTAACTAGGCTGTAAACATCCACAGTAAGTTTTTGAAGGCTAGTGAAATTCCTTCATTCATTTGGAGTTCAAAGCAAGTAAATGCGTGAACAAAGTAGGTTAAGAGAAGGTAGGATGGCTACAACTTCTATTCTTTCTCTGTCTGTCCACCCAGTTCCCGTTGCTGTTTGGAGCATGGTAAGGTGGATTTGGGTTTTCAGTATATAGTGTTCATTCATCCATCTGCCTGCCTGTCTGTCTATCTATATACTTCCCACTATACGCTATAATATATATTATATGGCTGACATGGAACAAGAGTGATGGAAATGCATTAAGTATATATGTATATTCTTGAGAAAATAATGCAGAAGTAGATTATAAATTAAAGTATTTCACGTTTCCCCCTACTTTTATTCTTAGTGGGCAGAATAAATACTTTCAGCTTGATAATTTTAGGTTGTTTGCTTTATCCTTTCTGTTAGCAATCTGTTAACATTGTATCTGAGTCTTTGTCTTTATACTATATATGACTTGCAAATAATTTTATATTTATTTTTATGAGCTAGAAAAGCATATGATTGTGATTTATGAGTATAAATAGAAACATTACCTTAAAGAATTTGGGATATTCAACCAGTAGAACCAGATTTGTTTAATTTTTACCAAAATGTCCATCAGGAGGGTTTATATTGAGAATCCTAGGAGTAGATATGAACTCAAGGATAGTACCTATTTGTGCCAAAAGATATCACTGCTAATCATCTCTGTGTAATGTATGAATGTTTTGAAGCAAAAATTTATAAAATCTTCTGATTTCCTTTGATTAGAATCTGTGCTCACCTATAAACATTTTGTTTTCACTTTGCCAGTCTGTATTGAGTTTTCTAAAAGGTAAATTTCACTGCTACTCTCATCAGGATAGTCTGGTACTTATAATAGTTTCACATATTGAATGAATGAAACTTATATCCCAGTTTTATACCTCTAGTTTTATTAACTTTGTTAATATGAGACAATACAAAAGGCAGGCTCTTTGACATTCAGTTGACAAAATTAACTGCTGGATTTTAAAATGAAAGAAAAAATTTGGAACATATCATATTTGTCAAGATATGGCTACAGTGGGAGATGTCATGGAGGAAAGACTGCTCTGTTGACTGACTTCATTTGCATTTTTAATTAAAATTTTGTGTCTGATTATGTTGAGATAACAAGATGTATATGAAAGCTCCTAGAATATGCATTCCATAAATATTCTATTGTTACCTATTATACAGATATATATTAGAAAATCAAGGAAGCAGTGTCTTGCTTTCTTGAAACTTACAGTCAGGATTTAAAAAATAATCTAAGGTGTAATATATTGTTAAGTCTAATAAATGTTAGACAAGCCTAGCAAAGAGTAACAGTAGGTTTCTTTTAGACAATGTGATCAAGGGAAATATTTTCAAGGAAGTGACCATGAATTAGAGACTTGAATGTTTGAGAGGAGAATATTTCAAGCAAAAGAAATGGAATGTGCAAAGGCCCAGAGAGAAAAAAGACTATTTTTGTGTCCATGGAACCGCAAAGAGGCATTTTGACTGGGGCAAGTTAAGAACAAGAAGCCCAGTAAGAAATGAGTTTATCAGATCTGACAGAGGCAAGGTGAACAAACTTTCCTGAAATGGAATTTCTTTATTTAAATTGTGCTTTGAAAGCCATTCCAATTGTCAAGTGAATGAGTATATAATAGTGGTTACCAAAAAATGAATATCAAAATTTGCATCATGATTTGTGGAAGGCCTTCACACCTGACCATAGAACTCTTCAATATATGTTGAAATAATGATACTCTGTTTCATTTTATTATTTTGTAACCCATATAAGAATCAAAAGGTGGCCCCACATTATTTGAACAAGTATAATTTTAAATAAGATTTTAAATTTTAAAAAGTAAATACTAATTTTGAATTTTATTGCCTTCCCATAGATGCAAGAGTGAATGGTCAGCTGGTAGTATTCTGTAGCAGAAATGTTATTTTGGTTTACTTCAAGAAAGCACTAAAATACTACGTGATTCTGAGAATATGTGGGAGTTAAAAATCTTAAAGTATTTCAGATGTAACTGAAATGAATTTCTATTTAGACTATGAACCTATAAAAGAGATTTATTCTAACCTTTAAAAATGTGTAATATTTAAATAATACTTTCTTGTGTAGAGTGTTTTTTACATACATGATCACATTTCCTCAAGAACGTTTTTCCTCAACAACGTTGTTCCTCAACAACATTGTTCCTCAAGGACGACGCTCTGAAGTAGATATTACTTGTACCACTTTTATTGCTATTATCATTTTATGAGGATATAGCTATAAATTGATATGTTAACTATTTTCTCAAGAATACATCAGTAGTTTAGTTTCAGGGTTGCAACTCAAAAATCATTTCGTGTCTCTATAGGCTTGATATCTCTTACCACATTATACTGCCTTTTACTGTGACTCATATAAGAATATCCTAGACGGGACCCAATTGTAAGCTGGCCACTGTTAGTGAAATTACATTAGCTAAATGAGATTACCTCTGAATGTTCTCTGAAAGGTTTAGACTAGTTAAGATACAATGAAAGGAAAAAGCAATTATCTATTGAAATATGAATCTCTTGATTAAAACTGGAAATCATATCTTGACATTAGGATGTTCATTTGAAATTTAAAAGAAAACAGTATTGTAATTATGTGTTACTTGGGATGTGCTAAAGTGAGGTTAGTTTTGAGGCTTACTTGTTGAATGGAAAAATTAGAATAGAACATTTCTCTGGAAGAGTAATTTTACCTAATTGACTTATTCATAGAGAAACTCAGACTTTAGGAAATTCTAACTACATAAGAAATGTATGCCCTTGATTTATCTTTTTCTGATTTACCTTATAGTATAGTGTAAGGAAAACCATTATATTAACCCATGTTAAAGTGCTTTAGAGTTGTGGTAGTGCATCTGCAGTATGGCATTTTATTTAAATAGTTTTCATATTTGAAAATACCAAACTTACCATTTCCCTCAAAAGACTGGTAGCCTCCTTTGGTGATAATTCTCCAAAACCTTTTCAAAATACAATATGCTTCATGCTACTAGCCATCTAAGATTTATAATCATCATTAATATATCACAATGATTCTCCTTTTCCCTGTGGTATGTGAAGCATTCTCATCTTACACCAGTGGCCTTTTTCCTTGATACAGAAATGTTTTTAAAACCATGCCATCCTCATGTGCACCTATTACATTCAAATAAATATTCAATGGATGAATAAATGTTTGGCTGGCTTTCATTTGTAGCTTGGCAGCAGGGTTTTTAAGTCATACATTCGTTTATATTTACATTTAAAATTTATATTTATGTTTGATGGTACCAGCCACTGAACCCAGTGCCTTTGCACTAAGCTATGTCCCCAGCCCTCTTGTTATTTTTATTTTGAGACAGAGACTTGCTAAGTCTATAAATTGGCCAGGTTGTGCTCAAACTTCCAATCCTTTCCCCAGCCTCGCAGAGAACTGAAATATTGGGATCCTGGGATCCCAGTATTGGGAGCCCTGGGACCCTGTGTCGGGAAACTGAGTGAGTTAACTCGCGTAAGGTGGCGGCTAGTGGGAAATGGTGATAAGCTTTGAGGTTCATCCCAGATTCTCTTGTGTTAGATCCCTTTTTCTCTTCACCTGGAGAATTTTTTTTTATTTTAAAGAGAAAAAAGATTAAAATAACAATGAAACAGTTTCAAAACATGTTAGTAGTACAATTACAATAATTAATACGACTATTGTTGTCTTCATAGTAGTTATTCAGAATGTATGTGTGTTTGTGTGTGTGTATATATATATATATATATATATACACATATATAATATCTTGTCCAAGCAATATTATCATAAAGTTTTCATTTCACTGAACTAAGAGGAACTATCTGGATAACTATGTTAACTATCTTGCATACACATAATTTTTTCCCTTTTTCTTACTCCTTTCTCCCATCATAGACTGTCTTTTCTTTTGAACAATTTTTCCCAATTCACAATATCTATTTTACATTTTGGATCTTATTTAGTCATTCAGCTTTTCATACTAGTGAGAAACAATTCACTGTTTACACTTACAGGTCTGATTTATTTCACTTACAGGTCTGATTTCGAGTTGCATCCATTTACTTGTTAAAGCCTACAGTGTATCCTTCTTTATAGTTGAGTAGTATTCCATTATATAAAAAACAGCATCTTTTTTATCCATTCCTCAGTTGGTGGGCATTTGGGTTGTTTTCAGTATTTAGCTATTACATATTGTGCTGTTATAAACATGAGTGCACATATATCAAATTGGTCATTCAAGAGATGCAAATTAAAAATCATTGAGACTTCATCTCACCCTAGAAAGAATGGCTATTATTAAAAAATCAACTGATAATAAATGCTGGAGGGACTGTGAGGAAAAAAGAACCCTTTTCCACTGTTGGTGGGAGTGTAGACTGGTATAACCACTGTGGAAATCAATGTGAAAATGCCTTAAAAAACTAGGATAAGAGATTCTGTTTCAACTAGATATTCCCCTTCTGGGTGTCTTTCTAGGTATCTTCTCCAGAAAACATCTGGAGAATTTTAAATCATTTTAGAGACATATTCAGAGGTAAATAACTCAGACATTTCTTCACCAGCATAATTCTTCTTTTTACTCTATATTGTGAGCAAGTTGAGGTCTTATTTATTTTTACATCCCTGTGGCTTACTATGTTGCCTCACATAATAGATATTCACATTTTTTTACACACAAATTAAAGTCTAATTGACTTGAGCTTAAGTTGCTTAGAAATTCTGAGGCTAAAGGTTTTATAGCTATACTGTTAAATGTTTATGACCTTTCACCTATTAAAATTATTTTTCTAATTTATTAAATTTGTTAGTATGTAAATTTTATACCCAATGTATTTAGTATAACTTATTGTAGAGATTTCATAGAGAAAATGTAGTCCCATGGAAATAAAGTTGTATGAAAGTATCAGTGAGTTATTTAGTAATATAATTAGCTAGATTTTCTGTTCTGCTTGTTTCAAGACCCATCTAGCATTGAATCAGTAAATGTTTGATTGAATTTTGTTTGACAGTTTAGCAAGAAAAATTCAGTGATCTTATTTAAATTTCTCAGCAATGAAATTTTTGTATGTTATTTTGTCTTGTGTTGGTTAAAATTCTCTTCATTTGTTTTACTATAGTTTTATCTGATCTTAACACAGATGAGCTGTAAACACCACAAAAATCTATTACAGTTGAAATTCAAGACCTTCTTTCAACCTATCAGGATTGGTTTGGCAGAAGGCCACAAAAACCAGTTCTTTTTGATGCTTAGTTTCCAGTTTCTCGTTTAATTGCTGCCAAATCTGAACACTTGGGAATTTAATTGCTCATTATGTTTGTCATGGTGGTGTCAGAGACCCAAATAATGACTGTAGCATGCAAAATATTTATGGGCATTAATTTGACTTGAACATCTGTATATTGGTTTCCTTATTTTTCTATATTACAAAGTAAAGTATATCTGGACAGAAATAATATGAAATAATTAAAAAAATTTATGTCTCACTTGACTCTACTGGTAAACTATTATTCATCCAGTGCAGTATCTAAAGGTAACAACACCTTTTTAGTAGCCTTTAGAAGCATGCTCTTTAGGGGTTTGAGACAGGCTTTCACGTTAAACCAGTTGGGTGCAAATCCCTTACTACTACTGTCCCTTACGATCCCTTACTAGGTTTGTACTGTTGGGCAAATTATATAAATCTCCTTGGAGCTGTTTTCTCACGTGTAAGCTAGGGATAGTTGTGGTGGTTCTGCAGATTAAATGAGTATGGCTCCAAGGAAAGTGCCCAACAGGAGAGTAAATTGTCCGTATTAACTAGTTAACTGTGCGTCATCTTCAGTAATCTGAATACCAAAACAAAATCTGTCAATTTTACTGTGGTTACTAATATGATTTTCCACTTTCTAACTGAATAGGATATCCCTTGCATTTGGCAGCAAATGGTATTTCTGTTAGACACCAAACTTAATAACTTTCATGACCTTTGTTTTTCCTGTGTTTCACCTGCTTCTCCATGGTGTCTAATTACTAAGCCTATTTGTAGTTCCACTGATTTTTCTTGATGTTGTGCTTACTGATCTGAGGACTTTACTCAATGACTCTTTCTGATTCGTTTTCTTTTATTTCCCCTTTGCCTTTCCTTTTTTTCTTCTTTACAAAATAGCATGAATCACCTTGCTTCTGCTGTGAAGGCTATCAGTGTCTCATGTGGTTAAATTGGATAAAGTAAGGAGGCATTTACAGGATGGAAAGTGCAAGTCACTGCCATGGATAAGGTAGGTTTTCTGAATGATTGGGGACTTTTCATCCTGGAAGTAAGTTTCTGTGTCTGTCTTACTTATTGAAAATTACTTATATGAAAATTGACTATTTCAATTCCAGATCCCCTGAGATCTCAGTGGAGGCTACCTGTGGTTCTCTGTGTCTCTTCTCTTTTCTACATCTGAGATTGTTTCATCTCCTGTGTGCGTTGCTGGGAGAAATGGATACTGATGTAGTCTTTCAATCCTAGTGTTTATGTCAGAGATGAATCTTGAACTAAAATCCAATAATTTTATTTTGTTCTTTAATTCTTTCATAAATTTGTTCTCCTACAGTGGCATATAGCAAGATAGTTTAAAATTTTATTGTGGTTGACATAAGAAGGAAGATGTTAAGTGTTTTTGGAGCAAAAAGTAATAAGTAAACAAAAATTATATATATTTTTCCATCATAGTTTTAATCTATTACATTGAGATAGAAAAGAGGTAAATACATATTTTGTAGTAACATAGGAAGTCCTTGAACTGTGTGTAATTTTAAATGTGTAAATGTGGGAAAGTAAAATTTCTTTATTCTGTTTTTAAAAGGTTCTCAACTTAAGCATATTAATGTAAAAATAAACATTGATCATACTAACACTCATTTTAATAGAAATTATGTATTATATGAAACAGTAAAACTTCATTTTTAACATTGTTTATTGTACTTTATTATACAATTTTGCCCAAGGGACTTTTAGCTAGGTTATTGGGATGACAAGATGCAGTGAGCACTGGGTTTGCTTTTCATTCCCAGATAGTATGGCACGCTTTTATAGCAGGCGCCTTCAATCTTCTCTCTCTCTCTCTCTCTCTCTCTCTCTCTCTCTCTCTCTCTCTTCTTTTTTCTTTCTTTTTTTTTTTTTTGGCAACACATCTTCGCAGTTCTTGATTTTGTTTGCCAGGGGCATTATTACTTAGTCTAGGGAGTAACTTTAAATCGCTAAACCGAGATCTTAACATTCTGTCTTAATTATAATTATGCAGTTATCAAGCTCTTCCACTGATATTAATGATTAAACTGCACATTTCCTATACCACTGATAGTTTTAAAAACAATACTCTAACATAAGACAGTTGTTATTAAACAGATTCCGCGTTGCTTAACTTTGTTATGTAAGTCTCCAAAGCTTTCTTAAAAACCAACTAAACTGAACAAAAATATCCTGTCAGAGACACAGATGCATTTCTTTTAAATGACAAATATATTTACACAAATATCTCTATATATTATACACATATAAAATTGAAGATTTATTGAAAATATACTCGTGAGAATTAAAAAGACATATCTGTTCCCACATCTGATTTATAAATCATCTTCAAAGAGATCATTTTAATGACACTTAGTGTTTTTGTATCAAGAATTAGTAATTTAAAGTTTGAAAAAAGTAGGTTATAAAACTTTATTCTATTTTAAGATTTAAAGGTAACATTCTTGGCAGTGTACACCTAAATTGATGGGATTTGTTATAACAATCTATTTGAAAAGAAAAAAAAATAAGTGTAATGTGTGACTGTGCAAAATCATATTTTTTTTCTAACTGTTAAATTTGGCATTAAAATTTTGAGACTAATAGCCCGAAATTGTGAATATTTCTTGACTCTGTGATTAATAGTAATCATTGAATGCACTTCAGATGACAAATTAAAATGTATAATCACAAAAAATGATATTTTTTCTTTCATAAGAGTTTTCAGTCTTTTTATTTATTTTCACTTGTCTACCCTGCTCTCTGTATGTAACAATTCTAGTAGAGGAACATAAACTTAAAGAAACTGACTAAATAGGAACACATAGATGGGTGGACTATTAGACATCTTTGAAATTTGTATTGCAGCCAGGGATGGTGGCACACACTTGTATTCCCAGCACTTAGAAGACTAAGGCAGGAAGATTATTATGAGTTCGAGGTTAGAGGCCAACTTGGACTACAGAGCAAGACCTTGTCTCAATTAAAAAAATATTGCAAAGTTTGTTTAGTAAGATACCAACCAGGTAACAAGTTTAAATATTCGAAGACTAAAAATAATTTGTTCCAAATATACTAAGTTGCATTTGGTCTTTTAAGTTAATCACATGGACAGTGTGGCATTTTTTTCAGTGGTAGGTACAGACATTAAGATACTTTTAATGGTTAACTATAGAAAATGAATCAATTCTGTTACACAGATTGATTTATATTACTTTGTGTCCATGCTTAAATCTCTCTTGGTTGTATGAAAATGAATAAACTGGTGATTTGAAACTTGTATTTTTTGCACAATTTGAAATATAATTTCATTGATTCATTGCAAAGTAAAAGCAAAGGAAACAAATGTAAATCAGTAAAATACACATTTAGTGTAATAAATTAATATTGAACAAATGAAGTCCTATTTATATCAAAATTATTTTATTGGTAGCACTTACATTATTGAAATATATTTCACAAAAGTAGCAGATTCAACACAGAAAACACAAATATTCCTAATAAATTAAAAATAATAATTTTAAAATCAAAATGTATAAACCTATTACTGAAAATTTGACAAAACTAAAGTGTGTAAGTTATAAGAAATATAATGATTCACTGTTCAGAGATGAGTTGCTAACCACTTCTAGTGTTTGTTGATTTTGCTTGTTCTCCATAACTGTCATGTCATACTGCATTTTCAGCTTTATAGTATCTCTCTAAAAAACCTTTGCAGTGTCATATATACTTGTTAAAAATCCACATAGATAGCATTTATAATGACTATGCAAACCGCAGATTTGATGTGCTCAGTTTGACTATTTCTTTAATGTTGAAATTTAAGATTTTCCACAAATTTACTGTCCTGAATCTGCTGTAATAATTATCTATAAGCATATAACTTTAAAAAGCGATTACTTCAATCTGGTGGTGACAATGCATGCCTGTAATGCTAGCACTCTGAAAGGATGAAGGCACTCACTTGGGCCACACATACACTAAAATTGGAATGGAGGGCTGGGGCAGGAAGATCACAGATTCTGTCCTAGTTTGGGAAACTTAGCAACTAAGTGGGATATATATATATATATATATATATATATATATATATATATATATATATATATATATGTAATTTGGCAGTGTGTAGCGTATTCACAGAGTTGTGCACTGATTTCCAGTAGCTTCAGAACATTTGTTTCTCTCCTTGAAAGAAACCCTATTACCATTATCAATGACTCTGTCTAGCCCCTGATATTATGCCCCACGCTGTCTAGCCGCTGATATTATTCTTATACTTCCTATTGATTTGCCTGTGCTGGACATTTCATATTAGTGGAATTATAAATGTGGCTGTTTATAGCTGTTTTTTTTTCACTTAGAATACTGTTGCAGGATTCATCTATTTTGTAGAATATGTTTCAATTTCACTGTTGTAAGATAAATAATACTGTGGTATCAATGTACCACATTATTCACTTGTCATTTGATTATATTGTGGTTTTTTCCCACTTTGTGTCTGTTATGAATACAGTTACCATAAACGTTTGTGTAAAAATTTTATGTGGACATATGTTCTTATTTCTTTATATTCTTATTATAATAGTGTCATTACTGGTCATATGATACATTTTTTACTTACACTATAATTATGCTCATCTAATTCAGATCATGACATTTTATATTTAATATTTCAAGATAGTATGAAACTTTTCTCAAGTGGCTGCATCTTTTTACATTTTTATCAAAATGTTTGAGGGTTCAAATTACTACATACACTCACCATTTTTTTTCTATTTTTTTTTTAATTAGACCTATCGCATTGCATGCAAGTGATACTGTGGGTTTCATTTTCTTGGCTCTGAGGACTAATGATGTTGATTATTTTTAATGTTTATTATCCATTTCCATATCTCCTCAGTTTAATGTGATTTTTCTGTCTTATCCATATATGTCTCAAATATATTGTCTACCTAAATGTGATAGTTAAATTATAAAACTTCTTGGAAAAATACAGAAAATTATTTCTCAAAAAATTTTAATAGAATATTCAAGCACTAATCTTAAATTAGCAAAATGATAAATTGTGCTTCATTAAAAATAAGAAATTCTATTTTTAAAATATACTTATAAAAAAGTGAAAAGACAAGGCAGAGAAATGGGATATTTTTAATGTCCATATCCAACAAGGGACTTTTAATGCAAAATTCTAAAAATTTTAGATCAATTTTAGTTATTTTCAAAATAAAAACTAATGACTATGTGTATAAAAAAATCTTTTCCTTGATTTGACTAAGTTACAAAAGTAAGATCAAGATGAAAACTTGATTTGAAATCAGTTAATCGTTGCACATTGAAAATCTTTAATTTCTATAATTTTCTAAAATCTTGCAGATTTATTTATGATTTAAGAATATAAATAACATTAATTTTTAAATTTTATTTTTTACATTTTTGTTTATTAAGTTAAATACTATTAATTACTTTATTACCTAAATATATTGAATTCTACATGAAATTTAATGTGACAAATGGTTTGAATAGTTACAATTTTCATGTGAAACTTAATCCTATAATTTATGTTCTCACAATTTGTTAAGTCAGTGTTAAGATTAAATCAGTTTTAATTATACAACTATATAAAATTATAGTAAAATTTTAAAACATTTTCTAGTCTTATAAAATTCAGTCCAGTAATGCTATTATATTTAATAGAAAAGAAAATATTCAAGAATTTTTTATCACTTATGACATAATTAATTTATATAACTTTCTAAGCCCTTGAATTACTGTCACTTAATTTCATCAGTTACTTAATTTCATTAATTTCATGAGTTGGTCATATATATGTATGTATATATTTATATATGTATATATATAAATGTATATGCAAGAATAGGATGTATATATACAATTGTAACCAACATATTTATTTAAATTGTTTTATTAAGGTGTAAAGATGTAATTATAGTATTTAACTAACAATTTGGAGTTTTTATTATCATATGCAGACTCTGTCTTTTCATCTTAGTCAATACTAAGTGATTTAGAACTAGATAATTGTCATATACTACTCATTCTCATTCAAAATTTACCTCATTGATTTTCTCTTTTGAATTTTAATTGTCCTTGATATAGTTAAGATAATTCTATAAAACTTTTTATTTTGCAAAGCTATGTTTTGCTACTTTTTTGCAATTCTCCTGCTTTCTTTATACCTATTTAGAAAAATTGATTAAAAGAAACTTCTCTGATAGTTGTTATCAGAAGATATTTTTATTTTACTGCTTTTGAATTCAACCGTCTATTTAAATGAATGCTACCCAATTAAAATGGTGTACATATTATTCACAAATCCATGTTCAATATAGTCAATTATATTTTTAAATAAATGCAGAGAGGTCATTTTTCTCAGGATGTTGGAGGATGAACAAGATTTTTTAATGTGTTGCAGAATTGTGGGAACCTGGAGAATAATTTTGATGACATCAAGCACACGACTCTTGGTGAGCGAGGAGCTCTCAGAGAAGCAGTGAGGTAAGTCTGGGTCACCATAGCAACTGTCACAGATGTGGTAAAGAAAAAGTCATTCTTCATTATTGGGGGAACAAATGAGTTCATTGCCACCATTCAGCTCTGTTCTCTAAGGTATTAATTTGTCAGTGGAGAGACTTCCCTTGAGGCTGTACTTTGGTTTTGAAGCTGCATAAATGTTAAGCCTGAGTGCACAGTAAAAAATGTAAATGTTTAATTTGTTACTTAAAATGCTTAAGGGGTGTGTTGTTTTATATTTATACTAAACTGTTTGATTGAATGAAAGTATTGTTCATCTAAATTCTGCTGGTATATAAAAAAATAAACATTGTACAAAGGTGGCTTAAGTGAGTACTATCTCTTCTTAATTAATATTTAATTTAAAATGGGGTACTTAGAATTTTATCTTCTATTGGATTTTATAGGATTATGATATACGATTTTAAATAATTTACATTTTCAGACTAATACACAGTATGTAGTTGACTTATTTTCAAATACAGTGTTTTATAAGTGAGTCTGATTTCTTTTTAACTTCACATTACTGTATTTTAATATTTCTCTGAAGTCTCCCCAGACTTGATGCCTTTTAAAATAACTTTAGGGAAACATTGTTTAAATCCATTTGATTAGAATCAAGAAAGATTTTTACTAGATATTAAAGATGTGTTAATAATAAAAATCATCATCCTTAGTAGAATAAAAAGTAATATTAGTTTAATAATTCTGAGCTTGAATCTTTGAGTTCAATTAATGTTTTTTAAGGAAACAAAATATTTGCCTTTATTTTACTTACAAAACTAAAATTTATTTCAGAATATATTTTCTTATATCTAAATACTCATTTCCTATAATCTGAAGGCTAAGAAAAGTTAAAATATGAGAAAGATTACCCCAAGAGTCTTCTAGTGGCTTATATACAATTTTGTTGTTGCTTGCATGCAGTTACCATATACTCTAGTTTAGAAGCTGCTTTCATTTAGTAACCTTCTTTTTACCATGCAAGCAGCAGGAGAAAGTAATTAAATTTAATAGAAGCTGCCCTCATTTTGAAGCCACTTCTATTTAAAACCACAGGGGCAGGTAATTAAATTTAATGGAAATAGTAGCTTCTACACAAAGATACATGGTACTTCTGTATAGATTATTATGATGTCACAAAAAAGAGGAATAATATATTACTAGTACTGAGAAGTTACCAGCTGGAGTAAGAGAACCTATTTTATTGTTAATGTCTTTACTAATAAAAAAGAGGGAAAAATAAAACTAAGTGCACAATGGAGAATTTGTACCTATATAAAATATAATCAGGCATTTGAAGAAAGTTTGTTATCAGAAATAATTATAAATTTAAAATAAGGTATAAAATATATTATTAAGAAAGCTAATGAAGAAGTTATGAATGAACTAATTTTTCAATGTAGGCTTTACTCTCCAAAATTACCACTCTGTTATAAATTGAACACTACTTTTGTAATGCTTATAATATTTTTGAATACATTAAGTACGCATGTCAGTATTTATTTTTAAAAGTACAATTAAATCTGTAGTTTAATATTTATTCATTTTGAAATAAATGCATAGACACATAAGAAGACAAAGGGGATGCCAGCTCTCATGCTTCAAATAAAAGAACTGAAAGCAAAGCCATAGAAAGAACTGAAAAGAGGTAATGTGAATGAAAGTGGATGTGAGGGAAATACAATGAAGAAGGAAAGGACATACAATCAGTTTAGAAAGTTAGTGATCCTGAAGAAATAAATTATTGGTGAACTGCACATGAAGATATTATGATATTTTTCAATTTTTGTGTCTGTATCAATTTAGAATATACCGGGATTTCATTTTTTTAAGTGGATTAGCTGATAAGAAAAACAAGTATTAACTACCTGGTTGGAGTAATTCTCAAGACACCCATGGAATGAAGTTAAGTTTTAGTCCAGATAATTTAAGTCACACTTTGATTACACATATGTGAAATACACTCGTTTACATTGGTTGTATATATTATGCACTCAGGCACACATATTGGTAATGTCTGGCTTAGCAAAACACAATAAAATAATTCAGTAACTAATAACATTCAACAATTTAGTGTACTATGGGTCAAGCATTTTTGTGTGTTTATTTGTTTCTGCTTTTGAAAGTGCAGAAAGAGTTCATTTATTTTTATAAGTGAGATTCTGGGGGAAAAGCAAGCAAAACACCTAGTAAGGAATATGATTAGAGGAAAAATGCATCAAAATGAAAGAATTATTTCCTCTGTAATAATTTTTTTCTTATGTCAAATACATTTATACCAAAGTACACCATGGAAAGCATAAAAAAATTGATCTATGTTCCAAAAGATGGACAATTCTGGTAGTGGGAATAGTACAGAGTGAAGACAAGGATGCCTACAGGTGCAAAATGTGTCACAGAAGGAGTCATGGTTTAACATCATGGAAAGCAATTGTTTCAAGTTTTCTTTGAATATATACTCACCCAGACAGATTTTTTTTATCACTAATATATAGCATGAATTCTTGGTTGGTAATGGGGTAGTATACAGGGATAGTGGGGTGGTTTAGAATCTCAGGATTAGGGACAGCAGAAAACAAATATAAATAATTTGCTAAACACCTCAGGTAGCACAGGGGCTTATCTTAGTAAGATATCTCAAAATGTGTTTTTTAACATTTTTAGACCAGCTACAGTGTAGCTTGCATTGATAAGGAGTTTAAATAATTACAAAAAATCACTGTGAATTTAAGGATGATAGGGCAATACTGATTATAAAACTCTGAAAGAAATTTCATAGGGGTAGAGACAAAAGGTGATTCATTTATTTATGTTTTTGTAATTTGTCAGGCAATGAGATTACAGGATACAAATGATACAATCCTGGCTCTCAATGAACTGTTAGTATAAGGAGGAAACAAAGATCAGCTGCTAAGTGCGAAAACCCATAGACTTAGTATTCCCCAGACATTTCCTGGTAGCTAGTGTCTTGTCCATTACTTGGCAAGTGTCTCAGCTACCTGTTGCTGGAACAAAATAACTAAACACACAAATTAAAGGAAGGCAGATTTCTTTTGGCTCACAGTTTATAGATATTTGAATCCATAGTCAGCTGGTTCAAAGACAAGGCAGCTTGGCAGAGAGCCATGACAGAGAAAAAGTTCCATGGCAGGGTGGGCAGGAAACAGAGGAGAATCAAAGGAGTAGGAAGGTTATATACCTTCAGGCCACACCCCAGTGACTTACTTCTTTCCAGCAGGCCTCACCTGTCACCATCTCATCAAACTGTAAGCCCATCCATGGACTAATGCAGTACTGCATGCGCCTGATCCAGGGTCACACATCCACGA
Organism: Dolichotis patagonum; assembly: GCA_004027295.1. Lineage (NCBI taxonomy): Eukaryota > Metazoa > Chordata > Mammalia > Rodentia > Caviidae > Dolichotis > Dolichotis patagonum. Next base: position 34,855 of record PVJX010001356.1, read on the forward strand.
TCCAGTCATTCCCTAAATCTCCATTTATGAGCATGTGAGGCTTTGGAGCGGGTATCTAAATACAAGCCACACAGTCATTTAATTATACATAGAAATGATGATTGGTTGGATTTATGAATATATTTATGTCTCTAGCAAAAATACTAATTTCGTTTATCGAGTGCCAGTATTGCATTTAAAAGATAGCATTTTAGTTGCAGAACCAAATCTGTTCAATATAATATGTTATGTTTACATTGTTACAGAGTTGAACAACCAGGACATGACATATTAAAATTTAGTTTTCCTTTTTACTTTCCTTTATCACGTGTTAAAAGTTTTGTCACTAGATGGTGATGTTGAGTTACTCAGTTTACACTTGCTGACTTTTTTTCTGGTGTGTCCAATAGGATTTGTAGGTGCCTCATCAACTCAACCAGGTGTGTGAAGTTAAGTATTAAAGTATAACCATATCAACTGTTGAGAAACAGCTTTTAAGAGATACAGCAGTTCTATTATTTGAGTCAAAAATTTTAAAATGCTGTAATGTGTTTAATTTTTACTCAGAAACTGTTAAGTATGGAAGGGATACAAACAGTAATTGAAATTTATAGAAAGATTAAAAACTAAGGAGTGATTCCTAGACACAAGTATTTTGCAGCTTTCAGATACATAACTAGTGGTGTATTGTTTTAGTTATATTAATCTTTTGATATAGCTACATAAACAGAATAAAGGGTTGTCACTATAAGTAATTTTGTTTATGTGCATAAGATTTAAAGGTGTGAATTTAGTATCTTTCTTAATCTTATTCTTTGTATAATTTTCTGTGTATGCATACTTGTGCATGTGTGTATGCATATATTCTATACACATGTATTGTCTCCCAGTAGAGAAAAACTTGCAATGTGGCAGTGTTTGAAATTTAGATGTCTTTTTGCAATTTATTTATATCCATTAGGATTACAAAAGTATAATAAGGAGGATCCATTAAATTATTGTTTACAAAATGGTCCAGAAAAGAGAAACAACACTAAATATTTGAGACTAGGGAATTGACTAAACTGGTTAGAAAATCCATATACAGCTATGACAAAAATTAAAGTGTGATTGAAGAAAAATATAACAATAAGTAAAGAGTAGCAAAATATTTCTATTATCTAATAGTATAGGAAATGAGAACAATTTCTTTTTAAAACCCTGAATATGTTGTGTAATGTCATTGATTATATATTTAACATTTATAGCATTTTTATTTTCAAGTTTTTCAAAAATAAGTATCAGTGACTTCCATTATTAAAAATGCTCTGTGTAGCTGTATGATATTATGTATATGGGAAATTTGACCAATGAAACTTGATTCAGTAGCAATGTGTTAGTACCATGCCCCCTTGAACTCACTCTGTAGCCTGGGCCGGCCTCGAATTCTTGACAGTTCTCCTGTCTCAGCTTCGCCAGCGCTAGGATTAAAGGCTTGTGCCAGCAAGCCTGGCTCCCCTTTGTAGTTTTTAAAATTTTGTTTGTGCCATCTAATACAGGAAGAGGGTAATCAAGTTGAGTACATTTAGATATTTTAAATTTGAAGACAAAAGCACACTATATTTTTTTTAAATAAGGATGCATCTGCTATAATAAACATCACTAAAATGTAGCTCAGCAAATAATATGTAATTGTATATACTCAAGTGGAATTAATTATATGTGTATTTTCAGCATAAACATGGACTTTATATATACACATGCCGGTATGCACATTTTTGCTATCCTGTACTGCTCATAATTTAAGAATGTTACTTTCATTCACCCACTGAGGACTTTAAGCAAGACTTTATACTTAGGTGCAGGTGGCCCATTTAATTTTTCCATTATTCATGGAAAAGACCAGAAAATACCACATTAATTGTTATTAATATTTATTAAAGCCATAGCATGCTGAACAGTGATATTTCTGTATTAAGTATCTATTTGGTAGAAAGGGACACATATATATGTATAATATATGTTATATATATGTACATATTTAGATTTGTGTTAATTTAGTATCTTTTTTACTCCTTTAAACTTAGGTTAAAATTTAGATGTAAAAATATTGATTCCATCATGATTTTTAATTAGAAATTTTGTGAAACAGTAGCATAAATGAAAACAGGTATAGGTTAACCCAATTATTAATAATAAACTGCATTATCATATTTACTTATCTAAGAATTGGTGTGGCTAACCTGCTGGCTGCTATGTACAAGCCAACACTTACTTAAAAGCAGTAGTATTTTTAGAAAAAAATCAAATCAATGTTGAAAATGCCATTTTATGCCAATGAGATCTGTATTTGGAATGATAAAACCACCAAAATGCAAAGGTACTGAAATGTCATTAAGGATGTTTTATTTGAAACAACAGCATCAGCAAAATGGATAAGAAGCACTGAGAAAAGGTCAGGAAAAAATATACTTTCCCCTTTCTATCAAAGGATTGCATATTAAAGAGTAAATAATAAGAGATGCAGCTTTTGTTTTCTACCAAAGAAAAGTGCAGAGCTAAGTTGTTACTCTAGAATGCTTATCATTTCAGATACAGACTTTGAATGAGCATCTAATAGCTAAAATTATTTAGAAGATAAAATTGGTACTGTGAGGATTAGCTTTAATTTTAAGTATCCATAATTGAAGTGCCACATTATGATTTTAATGTTATGATAATCTTGTTAACAAGCTGTTGTGTATATACTATCATATTTTAATGTAGTTGCAAAGCTTAAGTAAACCATAAAGTAAATTGCTTTTTGAATCAGGCTTTTACAAGTGGAAAATTAGTGGTTTACATGTTTTGAATATGTATTTTGTAATTATATTTGGCATTTTCTTCAACTTAAGAATAATAGAATGGATCTATAGATAATAGACTATTGTTTATATGTGCATTGTAATTTTTTGTTATTGCTCATTCTAATTAATTTGAAGACATTTTACACTGTAGTACAATATAATAGCTAGTTCTAAGGTTTTCTTTATCATCTCTTCTGGAAGATACATATTGATCTACCTATAATATTTGTTGTTCCTCATATAGCAGGATGTTATATTTAAAAGAAAGAGCGCCCCATTCAGGACCCCTCCTGTCTCTCAGGAGCTATTCCTATTCCCTAGTCCCCATTCTCCATTCTTATTCCCCATTCCTTTTTTCCAGTAAATTCTCCTAGTCTTTAAAAATAAACAAAAATTTAAAAAATGAAAATCAATGGTTTTTCTTACCAAATATATCTAAAAGTTATGATGATAGATACTAAATTCCATTCATTGGGGATGTTTGTGTTTATTTTACTTTGGGGTAAAAAGTGTACCATTTTGACAAGTGGTGAGGAGATCCAGTAGTTTATTTACTTTTTAAGAAATCTATTTCTTCAGTGATAGGCATAATAATTTGATAGATAAAGCAGAGGTAAGCAAACTTTTTCACATAAAAATCCACAGAGCATGCATTTTCTATGTTCTTAGTCATATGATAAATGAATGCAGCAAATAAATGAGAGTTGCTGTGTTCCAGAAAAAAATTATTTACAAAAGCAGATGGCTAGCTAGATTTGAAACATTGTATTTTGCTATCCCCAGGTTGGAAACAAAAGATTGAAATAGATTAGAGTAAGTTTCAAAGAATTTTTTCAAAAGCATATTAGTAATTTATGATTGACTTTGATAGAGTAATACTAAAAATACTCTGAAGCTCTTCTAACTGTATTTATAAACATGATTATAGAGCATTGGCTTATGTATCATGTCTCCCTTTTCCTGGGCTATTCCTTGAAATTGAATAAGTTACCTTTTAGACTTTTGCCCAATTAAAAAAGTGTGACTAAAGAGATAGTCTAGATTTCAAAATCACTAGGATGCATCTGAGACAAAGAATAAGTATCAGTGCCACTGAATTTGTGATTATTAATATCTGATATTTATGGTTTATATTTAAAATATGTAATTATTTTATTACACAGAAGAACTACGCAAATTACGAAGCAATGAAGTGTTGCTGTTCTGTCTAACCCTACTCTACCATAGTGTGGTAACTATAAAAAGATAGTATCGCTATAATGTAGTTACCCAATATTCTGAACTCTAGGTGAAAATCATAGAATCAAATATGATAATTTGGTCATATTCTAGTAGTGGCTGGAAATTTATTGTTTGAAATTTATTCTGTGGTCTATTATTTTAACACCTGTATAAATTTTGCACCAAGGGAACTGTCTAAAGTACTTCCATTAACAGATTTAATCCATCACTATTTATTTAACAAATTTGGAAGTAATGATCATGTTTTGTATAGTCCATAAAAAAGATTTTTGAAAAACATTTTAGGGTGAAATAAAATAGCATATAGAATATTTTGATTTCCTTTTTAAATAGTCTCTTATTTTGCTTTTGATGTGCCAGGTGTTATCTGGTTACGGCTATTTTTAAATGAACAGACATTCAATAAAATGGGAATAATTCAATCTGAGTTTCAATAACTTACGATATCTGGAAAGGCTTTACGCTTTTTAAAGCCTATCTTTTATTGTCTCTCAAATTTCCAAGTGTGGGATTCATGTTTGCCTGTCTCTCGCTTCCACTGAGCTCTTCCATACTTTGCTGTTTCTGATCTTTTATCTCTACCTTCAGTGTCAGCTCTTTAATCGGGAAATCAGGTGAATAAAGATTGAATGAGGGAAGTGGTAGCTCTTTGAGAAATGAGAGTAATAAGGGTTTGAACTCACATGCATTTCTATTGTAGAACACGTTGCTTTACAGAAGATTTCAGTTTTTTCTCTCCCCAGGACATGAGATAAATGTACAAAGTCACTATACTCTACAGACATCCTAGAGAACAGCTGCCTTAAACTAAAGAGAGAGGCTGGGGAGATAGCTCAGTGGCTCTCATCTGCCTGGCGGGCGTGAGGCCATGACTTCAATTCCTGGTACCAAAAATAAATAAATAAATAAATAAATAAATAAATAAAATAAGAGGAATATAATTGTGGATAATATCTATATCTTCTCTATGTCTACTGAGTCAACTCCATTAAAATAAGGGACTATATTGATTATGCATGTATAATCTACCTAAGAGTTTTTCAAATAGCTTAAGAAATTTAATTTAATTTAATTTAATTTAATTTAATTTAGTACATTTCTAAGCTTTAGCCTTATAGCTTTTTGTCATGTTAAGGTCTGTTACTACTTTGACTGGGTAATAGTATTAATTTATTTAGAGATTTTAGAAAAGGACAACTTTTAATGGAAACAGGTGTTTATCATTGAACCACAGAAGTAATTTTTAGTCAGTATCTGTGCTATGTTTACAAAGTACTTGTCTTGGCAGGATCCTCCTTTATCTTACAAGAAGAGGGAAAAGTAATCCTTTTTTCTTATTATTTATTTTTAGATGGGGAAGAAAAATGATTTACAATAGGGTTAAATTACTTACTGGGATTTATTTGTCATTGTCAGATTTTCCCTTCATATTTCATTTCTACCTTCATCCCCTTAGATATTGTTTATTTTGTATTCTGTGAGGGAATACATCTTGAAACATTTTTTACCCAGAATTAAAAATTAGTTTGAAATTTAAACATCTTTGAAGAAAAAGATGTTTTGATACTCAGAATTGCAAATTTTTAATAGTGAAACAAGGATAAGAAAAAAATTTCTTATGAAGAAAAATATAACTTGTTTGTTATATAAAGATAAATGATTCCATATAGATAAAACTATATTAAATAAATTTTAAAAATTGGGTAACCACTTTGAGCTGGTTACTACGATTAATTGCAGCCTGAGAGATGCCCTTGAAAAAAATTATTCCAATGTAAAAGGAAAATACATTGTTATTTCATATTAATATGAGATTTGTCCTGTAATTCCAATATACTCAGTACTGTGTTTTGCTCCTGTGAAATTTTATAATAATAAATTATTCTTTCAGTGCACATACCAAAGCATCTGTTTTTGTTGTTGTTCATTTGCTTGCTTGAGTTTTGCAGTACTAGAGTTAAAACCAGAAATATGTTATCACTGGTTTATATCCTCTTTTTATTTTTCACCTTGTTTAGACTCACTGAGTTCCCCAGGCTCGATTTGAACTTGCAATTCTCCTGCCTCAGCCTCCTAAGTAGCTGGGGCTATAGGCGTGGGCCAGCATGCCCAATGCAATATTTGTCTACTTTTGACAAGAATTACACATATACTTATGTTGATAATGTGTGTTTCAGAAAGGTATATGGACTGTCTCAATATTCACATGTATTCTCTGCATCTTATAAGCAAAACTAAGAGTTTCTAGATATATTTATTTATGTTATTGTATAAATGTGACTTTTCTGTCTCTCTGCCTCTCTCTCATGTATATGTATATAGCAACTAATACATTTTTAATATGATGCCATATAGCAATACATTTTAATTAAATTGCCAAATACTTTTAGACTATGAATGAATCTCCATAAGACAAATTTTACATTTTGTATCATTGTAAGTTTATAGCATAGTAGATCAATTTTCATGACTAAGTCCATGTTGTTCTATTGTTATACTATTTAGTTTTTAAAAGTGAATTTTGGATAGAAGAAAGAAAACTTAGCATTTGAAAACATAAATATTATACAAATATACATGCAGTGTAAATTTTATGCACATCCACATGTGTACACACAGATAATGTAAATGGAACATATTTAAATATCACTCTTCAGGTCTATCGCTACTGATATAGAAAGGATACTATTTACAAGTATGTATACAAAAACAAACCACACAAACTTTTTGCTGTACTTGATTGTCACATTCATTTCAGTTATGGAGCCTGGCAAGTATCAAGCACAACGAAGGGAACTGGAGTGTCAGGTGAATAGCTTGCAGACTCGCCTTTCAAAGCTTTTTGGGTAGGACTGGATATACTGGTGAAAAAAGTCATTTTTGGAAAGTGTGTAGATGGAAGTTGGTGATGTGCGTAAAGTGGTGTGAGTCATCAGCATGCATTTAAGTTTAAGATCACTAGAGGAGATTAAAACAAGACTGCAGTCAAATGCTTTACCTCTAAGCCATACTCCCACGCTGAAAATCACTAGGGAAGTTTAAAAGAAAACTAGAGGGAAAGAAGCAGTGAAGAAAACTGAAAATCTGGAGACAGAGTTACATGGTAACCGATAAAGAAATAATGAAGGTGCCATCAGCTGTATCAGTTTCAGTGTTTCATGTATAGTTGGTGATTTTCTGGTCTTAACTTTTAAATTTTTTAATTTTAATTCATGTTATTGTTGTTAATTTTAATTTATCTTATTGTCTTCAAGTGCTTTCTGACTGAAACTTAAAAGGAGTTGTGGACTACTTGTATTAAGAATTATAATGCACCTTTACATATACTTTTTTTTTAGTTTTTTTACATATACTTCGAATTTCAACCTATAATTTGAAAATTATAATTGAACAGTGTCTTTTCAGTGTGATTTTATATTATTTTAAAAATGTTTATATGTATTTGAATTAAATTTAAAATACTGATTGTGAACCAATTTATTGAATTTTAACAGTGAAGTTATATTTTATAAATAGGGAATTGGCTGTCTTCTGCAGTGTTTCAAAGGTTCTGAGTAAGAAAAATATTTGTGAATACTTTAAAATATTTAGTTTTGAGAAATGTATGCTAATGAACTTTAATAGAATTTATATCTAACAGGTGACTCTAGTATAATAGGTATAGTATAAGGCCTTTTTGGAAAACCTGGTGGTACTGAAAGCTTGTGGAGATATCTACTCTTACACCTGATTCATTGTTTTAAATGTTTACCAATTTCTGATACTATTTGAATGGCCAAAATTCAGAACAGAGTCAACACCCAAAGCTAGTGATGGTGTGGGCAACCGAGACTATCATTTATTGCTGCAGTGAAAGCAAAATAATATAGCTACTTTTGAAGACAAATAGGCAAAAATCTTTACAAGATTAGATGTAGTACTATTGTAGAATCATTTATAGACATTTATTGGAGTTAAGTTGAAAAACTATGGGTAAATATCTGAATAAATTGTGCTATACCCAGACAATAGAATATCGCTCAATACTGAAAATAAACTCTTGCATCACAAAAAGACATAGACAAAGAAGTGCATGTCACTGAAAGAATCAATTTGAGATATTTCAATAACATAGTATTCCAGTTATATGACATTGTGAAGAAGACAAAACTATAAAGTTAGTAAAAAGATTAAGTATTGCCAGAGATTTAGGAAAAAGATATAAATAGTTGTAGTTTTAATACAGAGCATTTTAGGGTAGGTGGAATACTTTGTGTGACAATGTATTTGTGGATACATGTTGCACAAATGCATTTCTCAAACAACGTAGAATACATAACAGGAAGAGTGACCCTGGTGTAAAGTATGTTTTAATTTCAACTCTGTCTCTGCAACTGACTGTAATTTTTATAAGCCACTTAACTTCTATGAGCCTTAATTTTTTAACTTATTTTTCATTTGAAGAATCAAAAGATAGCTAAGTCTTTTTGGTTTTTAACAAAATATTTTATCAAATGCCAGATTAATACTTATCTATTTTCCAAACCAAAGCAGTATATATTCAGGTTACATCCCATAAATGAGACATTCACTACTTTGTTGAGAATTAGTTATTAATTGATATGGTTAAACAAGGAACAATTAATTTAACTTGGTCCTGTCAACTTGGTTCAGTGCTCAAAAGTGTAGGTTAATAAATCGTCAGAGACAAAGTTAAATTAGTTTTAATTGGGCTTTTTATGTTACCACTTAAGCACTTACTTTTCTAAAGTTTCTGTTTTTACAGCTAGAATATGCAACCTGTTATCTTCTAATTTCTTTAATTCCCTCTTCTCTGGAGAGAGTTACGTATCATTGAGTGTGCTATACCTGGGTGAGCAGAGTCAAATGACTTTGAATTTAGTGTAGGAAGATAAGTATCAGTGAGGTTCTGTAGGGATAAAGTCAAAGATACATTGTAGGATGCGCCTAATTAAAGTTTCATGAAATAAATACATTCATGTACGTTTCTTAATGAATTCACATAACATCTTAATACCTTGAGATCTCAGAAATAGTAAGTCTTAGGATAGAGTTGTAGGACATTAGAATTTGATAGTAAGTCTTAGGATAGAGTTGTAGGAATTAGAATTTAAGATGTAATCTGTACTGTTGTACTTAATTACTTTGTAATTTTAATACTTGCATATTCACAAATGTGTCTACTTTTGAGGAAATTCTATATGCCTTTCATGTGAAACGACATCATTTGGTATCCTTATAGTCTGATCTTCAGGAAATATTGACAGTACATAAGGAACAGGTGCTCCAATGCAAAACTCCACATCATATTGTATATCACATTTCACGTGCTCTTTTTAGCCCTCAAAGGTACTTACATTAAATGAGAATTAACATTAAGAGAAACAACCCTTGATATAAAAAATTGAATTTTCTCCTAAATAAACTATGATAAGACTTTTAGTCACTAGAAATGAAATTATTTGCAATTCGACATTTGTTCAAAAGCTCCTCTAATTTGAAACTCATTTATATAAATTATATTACCTTATGGAGTAAATAGTTCCTTTGAAAGCTTTCCTTAAATATTTGAGCGTATCAGTGTGTGTAGTTTAATTTAAACTTTATGCAGTGTATATGTGTATTATTGAACATACATGGTATGCCATTAAATGTGAAATTTTTATGTCCATGTGTAACTGGACATAAAGTTTTAGGTGAGGATTTGGCTCAGCCACACAGCACCTGCCTGGAAAGAGTGAGGTCCTGAGTTTGATTCCTAGTATAAACAAAACAGAACAAAACAAAACAAAACAAAGCACAAACAAAAAACAAAAAAACCCAACCGAATTAAAAACTAATAATAAAGTAAAATAAAAATTTAACACAATCTTAATTTGTTAAATCAAGGTGGCAATGAAGTGAAGTTTTTCATGGGCTTTCTAAAAATCCCTGTTAATAAATTTAGGATATTAAGACTTTCATAAAACTTACTTTGGCAAAACTAACCATGGAAAATCTAGAACTATATAAATGTCTTGCATGTAGCCCTACATCACAGTTTTCAGAAATGGATTTTAAGACTTTCTGTAGACAAGGACACTGACTTTTTTAGTCATATTGCCTTTAATAATTAAGAGGGGAGAAAACCTACTTTGTAACCTTTAAATAATAAGATATATACTATTAATCTTTTTAAATTGAAAGTGATATTTTAAAAAAATTCTTCTCATTTCTCGCAGTCCTATTTCATATATATTTGGATAGACGTATGTGTGCCTGTATTTCCACTGTCAAAATGTACACTTTATTATGTTATTAGGAACAATTACAAGTGATCCTGAAGCTCCTTACTAAATAATGTTTTAAAAATCTTTTTCTTATCATTCTATTTTTATCCTTGACATAAAATGATATCTCAGAAACCCTTGTGTGATATATAAAGAAAGAGCAAAAAACAAGATTTATAGTAACTCAGTGATATATTACAACACAGGGTATTTCCTGTAGGGTAGTCCAATTACAAAATAGTAAAACAGGACCAAAACACAATAAAGTGGTTTTTTTCTATTTGTTTCAGTAAGTTTAGCACAGCAGGAATTGTGACATTCTTCCTGGTTGGTGTGTCACATCTGCAGTTTGAAATGTAACTGCAAATGGGAAGTATTTTTAAGACATCATATACAAGCTAATAACCCTAGCTGTATAAATGAGATAATTATACAGCATTTAATATATTTAATTTGCTTTTATTGCAATAATTTCATACCTTGGGTTCGAGAAAATGTTTTTATTTGAAAAGATTGATATATTTGCATGTCAAAGCCATGTAAAAACTAAACTTTGAATCTTTTATTTATTCATTTTTATTTGTATATGTTTGCACTACCTAATACATTCACTGTGGGGCATTGTTACCCATACATATTGCATTTTGATTCTTTTTATTTGACCTTTACCTGCTTTGCCTCTGGTCTCCTCTCATTCTCAAATCCTTCCCTCTCCCTACAGTCAGTTAAATGGTGTACTTTCTGTGCCCAGTTTTTGCAGTTGTCTTTTTACTCATCTTTGCCTTGTTGAGCCAGTTCAGTTGAATTTGAAGAAAAGATATAGATGTTCTAAATTAAAACCATAAATATAACCAAAGCTTTATATAGAATTCTTTAAATAAAACTTCTGAAAACTTGAAATCCCTTTAGGATAGCATCTTGGTCTATAGCGAGGTAAATGTCATTATATATAGATTTATGATATTTAATATCTTCTTGAGTTTTTTTTTTTAATATCAAGAAGTCTAGCTTTCAGAAACGTCAACCAAATAAGAATAAGTTAGAGAGATGTAACATCTACCTTAAAAAGAATACGATCCCTATAGTCAGGTGTTCCAGATAGTGGGTCTATAGTGGGGAACTGGTAATGGAAACATCTGAGGGATTAGATCGGAGATACCAGAGGAACAATGGTGTTTGCAATAGTGGAAGCTGATTTTGATCAGGTGACTCCTTGCAATTTTGTTTACAGATTCAAATTTCTTCCTGGAAAAAAAGTAATTGTACCTTGTGAGAAACACATTTAGTGATTTCTAGTCATAAAGGGCTTTTGCAATTTCAAATGTTGAAGGTATATAATAAGTTCAGGCAGAAACTTTGTCTCACCTTCTTACATCTTGGCATTTCTTATTCAGGCAAAGAAGGATTTGTCTTAATTAAGACTTATGTTCATTTGTTCATAATTAATGAAAGAATTCACTGGAGCCAACTGTCAGAATTGTGCTGTATCCAACTACAGTGTTATCTGGAAGGCGCTTCACTGCCAAGCTCTTTGAATGTGAAGTTGGAACAGCGTGACTCCCTGTCCTTACCTCCAAGGCGTACCTCAGCCCACTACACTCTGGCTTCTTTGCATTATAATTCTTTTTCTGTTAGACAGAGTACCCTGTACACAATGAAGAAGCTCAAGTGCCACATTTATGTGTTTTAACTTTACTTTGTTACTTATCATTTATATCCTAGTTTCTTCAAAAGACATTTCAGGAGATTAAGTTTTCATGAGAGTTGAATAATACAGTGAATAATATTTGTGAAGTAAGCAAATAAGAAAAGTGGAAAAATTAAATACAAATAGTGAATATTGTACATGTGGAAAAATCTAAAGGAGAGAGGAGAGAAGCTGTAACATAATTTTACAGACCACAAGAAAACGAAATGAAGGAAAAAAATTGTTATTGCCTCTGTCTTCAGGTATCTGCATGTTTTGCTCCATTGCACTTTCAGTTCTTGTCTCAAGCATAATCATCTCATGTTCACGCTCTTTGACTTCAATTATGGACAGTTATAACTCAATTTATAACATCAGTACTTCTTACTCATATTTTCTAATCTATGTCATTGACACAACTAAACTACTTATTTGTTGTTTATCTTTAATTTGTCTTCCCAGTGAAATATAATATCTGTGAAAGTTTTGTGTGTTTGTTTACTGTACATTCCTGGCACATAGAACTTGAACTTGGGAGACACTCAGTAAGTGTGCATTGTATAAGCTAATAAGGGAGTTTAATAATTATATTTGATATATAGGTCCCAAGGTAAGGACAGAGAAGGTCTGTATAGTTATGAGAATGCCTGACATATTGATGGGAAGTATAGAGACATAATGGAAGTCATCCTCATAACTGTAGAATGAGATAAAGAAAAGGCCATATCATAACTTCATGTTGAAGTTCTTCATGTTGAGTAATTTTATCAGGTTTTTATGAAAAATATACAAAAAAACAAATAAGTAGCTGGGGACATAGCTCAGCAGTATAACACCTTCCTAGAAAACACAAGGATCTAGGTTCGATTTCTGGTGCCAAAAAACCAAAACAAAACCAAAACAAGAACACAAAAATAAACAAAAAAATAGACTGAGGAAAGTCCAAAATGATAGTGGGCAATTAGGGTTTGAAAATGAAAGAAGAGAGTACTTTAAATGAAGACAGTAGCCAACCTTGTTAAGTGTTCTAGAAAATCAAATAATAGGTGATTTGGAAAAGTATTCTCTGAATTGAGTGGTGCTGGCATATAGTAATTATATAGTAATCCTTGAAGAAGGAGGAACAGAAGCTCCTGGACTGGTATCTTAGTCAGCTTGAACTATAATTAGATGCTGTAACCCATGTGACTTAAACAGTATGTACCGATTTCTTACAGTTTTTGAAGTGAGAAGTCCAAATCAGAGTGCCAATAGAGATTCCTGGGAAGACCCTCTTTCTGATGTACAGAAGACTTTTTTTCATGCAGTCGCATGGTAGAAAAAGATCTAACTAGATTTTTGGCTTCTTTTGACACTGCACTGATGCTTTTCATGAGAGCTTCACCCTTCTGACCTCAGGGTCACCTACAGGTCCCATCTTTGTGTACCACCACATTGAGATTAGTGTTTCAATACAGGAATGTGTGAGTGGGGACAGACATTCTGCTCATAGCAACTGGAATAGATTACAGAATGAATTCTACTAGTTGCATAGAAACAAGAGAAAAGAGATTGTCTTTATTGACAGTTTTTTCCATATTTTTGGCTATGTAAAAGTGGGAAGAGATGTAGAATTTAGGGGAAAAATGTTTGATTGCCAACAAATAATTAAAGGGCCTGTAATGATTGTACATGCCTGTGATCCAGTATGCAGAAGGCTAAAGCAGGCAGATCACAAACTTGAAACTAGTACAGGCAATTTAGTGAGCCCTGTCGCAAAATTATAAAATGGTGGGGGGCAAAGGATGTAGATGAGTGATAGAATATTTGCCTAGCCTGCATGAACACGTGAGCTCCATTTCCCATAGGCACACACACACATACACACACACACACTCCCCTCCACAGTCAAATGGTAATGAGGAGTTTATGGAAATAATACAAGAGATTAAAAATTACAAGGATGTGACTAGAGGGAAGGAAATGGAATCCAGTTATGGTACATTTGTGGAGATTCATACTCTTGACAGGAAGAGAACCTGACCCACTGCTGTGTTAAAGGGTGGAAGAAGAGAACATGAGAGTTACTAATAGGTTTAGTTTAGATCAATGACTATCAGAAAAGTTTTTGTGTCACAAAAGTAGAAAAGAAGGTTATCTAATGTGAATGATGGAATAGAACAAGAAAGATGGGGAAATCAATAGAGAAAGAACGATGTAAGGTGCAGAGTTGAGCACAGAAGGCAGTTCTGTTGTTGAGTGGTGTTGAGGAGTCAGTTAACTGTTAATCAGTGGTGGTAATACTATCACACTGGTTTTTCTATGTGCAAATGGATCGTCTGCAGGGATGGAGATTTTCACTCAAAATTTATTTGGAAAACATGACAGAAGATACTACAACCAAGGGGGCTGGGTTTCGTTATGTTATTTCAAATGCTTAAAATTTTAAGCAGAGTGAATCATGCAGTGAACTAAATAGATAAGAAAGTTGTAGTAAGTTGTAATTTATTATTTACCTATCATGTTTCAAGAACTGTCAAATTAGTTTCGTGAATTTATTAAATTAATTCTTAATAATACTCTTTTGAAGGAAGTGGTATTATCACCTAAACTTCAAATATTAGTCTTATATTAATTTTACAATTTTTAAAAATTTTATTTTAAGGAGAAAAATAAATAATGAAACCAAGTTATAAAATATTTTAGTAGGACAGTACAGTAGTTGATATATTGTTTAATGTTGTCTTCATAGTAGTTATTCAGAGTACTGGATATAAGAATGTCTTGTCTAAAAATATTAGCACAAAATATTATTTTCAGGGAACAGATAGAAACTAGCTGTATAGCTATCTTTACTGTCATGTATACACATATTTTTTTCTATTTCCATTTCTTCCTCTCCCCTATCAAAGTTTGTCTTTTATTTTGAACAGTTTTTTCTAATTCACAATATCTATTGTACATTTCAGATCCTATTTACTTGTTCATTTTCTCACTCTTGTGGGACAATATGATGTTTACATCGTATGGGTCTGATATATTTCATTTATGAATATGGTTTTGAGTTTCACCCCTTTACCTAAAAAAATCTCTAATACATCTTTTTATGGCTGAGTAGTACTCCATTATATATTAAAAAACTACATCATTTTTATCTGTTCCTTGATTGACAGGCACTTGGATTGTTTCCAAGATTTAGCTATTATAAATTGTGCTTCTATAAACATCGGTGCACTTATATGACTGTGTTATGATGTTTTTCATTCTCTGGGAACATACCTAGAGGTCAAAAAAGACCTCTAATCCTAGTTTTTTGAGGAATCTCCATACTGATTTCCACAGTGGTTGTACCAGTCTACACTCCCACCAACAGTGGGAAACAGTTGCTTTTTCCCCACAGACTGACCAGCATTTGGTATTGATGGATTTCTTGATGACAACCATTCTTTCTGGGGGTAAGATAGAATCTCAGTGCCATTTTAATTGGCCTTTCATGAATTACCAATGATGTTGAACATTTTTTCATATATGTATTTGCCATTTGTATTTCTTCATTTAATAAATGTATTTAAAAGTCATTTAATAAGTGTATATTCATCTCAGATGCCCATTTTTCTTTGATTTTAGGGGGCCTGATTTTTTTTCCATTACTTATATGATCTGAAGGGAAGTCCTGTGTCTAAGGGACAGTTGGTTTTGTTCATGAACTCTGCCTACTTCTGTATCTTCAAGATTTCTACCTACTTTGTTTACCAGTAGGTTTAGTTATCTGGTTTAATTTATAGATCTCTGATCAATTTTTACTTTAGTGCATGGTAATAGGTGTGGGTCTAGTTTTAGCTTGGGTGTGTAGAAAGCCATCTTTTCCTGCACCATGTATTAAAGAGATTGTCTTTCTTCCAGTGAATATGTTTAGCCCCTTTTGTCAAAGATAAGAGAGGCTGATTGTGTTTTCATCTTCTATTCTGTTTCACTGATCCTCAAGCCTGTATTTTTTTTTTTTTTTAAGTCTCCAGTAACAGGTTAGTTTTATCACAATAGCTTTGTAGTATAATTTCAGTCTGGGATTTTTTTTGTCTAGAATTGCTTTTGCTATTCTAGGTCTTTTCTGGTTGCAAATGAATTTTGGGAATGTTTTCTCTAGATCTGTGAGGTATGTTAATGGATTTTTTGAATGGGATAGCACTGCTGGGATTATGGCCATTTTTACTATGGTGATTCTTCCTATCCAAGAACAATGGCTATCTTTCCATTTTCTAATATCCTCTTTATTAATGTCCTTTATTTAGAGTACTGTAGTGTTGATTGTACAGATCTTTCACATCTTTTGTTAGACTGATTCCTAATTATTTCATTTTTTTGGATGTTATCCTGAAAGGTGTGCTTTCCCTAATTTCTTTCTCTGTGAGTTTGTTGCTTGTTTATAAGAATGCTATTGACTTTTGAGTATTAGCCTTGTGTTGTGTGATGCTACTGAATTTGGATATTAAGTCTACACATTTTTTGGTGGCATTTTGGGATCTTTTATGTAGAATATCATGTCATCTGCAAAAATGATAATTTAACTTCTTTTTTCTCTATATTTATTCCTTTTTTTTTCTCTTGTATAATTGTTCTGGTTAATGTTTCCAGAACTATATTGAATAGGAGTGGTGATAATGGACATCCTTGTCTTGTTCCTGATTTTAGAGTGAAAACTAAGTTTCTGACTATTTAGTATGATATTAACTGTTGGTTTGTCATAGATGGATTTTACTAGATTGAAGTAAATACCATCTGTTCCAATTTGCTGTAAGGTTTTTATCATGAATGAATGGTAGACTTTGTCCAGTGCTTTTTCTGCATCTATTCAGATTATCATGTGATTTTTTTCTTTGGTTATTTTAATGCTGTATTACATTTATTGATTTGCATATGTTGAACCATCCCTGTGTCCGTGGGATGAATCCCACTTGGTCATGATGTGCAATCTTTTGATGATTGTTGAATTATGTTTGCCAGTGTCTTATTAAGGATTTTTGCATCTGGTTTTGAAATCAGAGTAATACTTGCTTCTAGAAATGACTTTGGAAGTGCTGCTTTCCTTTCAATTTGTTTAAAGAGTTTCAGCATTAGTAGTATAAGTTTTTCTCTAAATTTCTTACAGAATTCAATAGTGAATCACTCAGGGACTGGACTCTTCTTTTTGGTAAATTTTTAATTACATTTTCAATTTGATTGGCTGATATTGGTCTATTTAGAGTTTTTATATCTTTTTTATATAACCTTGGCAATTCAATTGTATCTTGGAATCTGTCCATCTGTTGTGTTTTCCATTTTGTTAGAATATAGATTCTCATAGTAGGTGTTGATGATGTCCTAAAGTTTTGTGGGCTCAGTTTTGATTTTCCCCCTTTCATTCCTAATTGCTTGAATTTGCATTTTTTCTCTCTGTGTGATGAAGTTGGCTAATGATTTATCAATTTTATGTATGCTTTCAAAGAACCAGCTTTTCAATTCATTGATTCTTTGTACTGTTTTCTTAGTCCCTATTGCATTGATTGCTGTTTGTATCTTTATAATTTCCTCCCTCATATAAGCTTTGGGTTTGACTTGTTCTTTTTTTTTTTCCTAGAAGTTTGGGGTTCAAAATTATGTTGTTTACTTGAGCTCGTTCTGTTTTCCTGATTTGTGAGTTTGTCACTATAAATTTCCCTCATTAAACTTCTTTCATTGTGTCTCATAAGTTTTGGTATATTGTATTAGCATTCTTATTTAATTGTATATACTTTCTAATATATCTTCATTTTCTCTTGTGATCCATTTGTTGTTCAGAATGGTGTTCTTTAATTTCCATGTGTTAACGTTTTTGTAGCTTTGTCATTTATTTCCAGTTTCATTGTGCTATGGTCAGATAGTATTCACGGGATGATTTTAGTTCCTTATATTTACTTAAACATGTTTTGTCATATAATATATGATCTGTTTTGGAGAACGTTTCACGTGCAGCTGAGAAGAATGTCTATTCTGATGTTTTGTAGTGGAACAGTTTGTAGACATGTACCAAGACCATTTGTTCACATGCTTTGTTTAATTCCAATATTTTGCTGTTGATTTTTTGTCTAATTGATCTATCCATTTGTGAGAGTGGGGTATTAATTCTCCCCACTACAGTTGTGTTAGTGTTTATTTGGTTTTTCATGTCAATTAATATTTGTTTTGTTTAACTGTGTGAACCTGTATTGGGGAAAATATTTATGATTATTCTTGGAGTTTTCCCTTAATGAGTATACAGTCACTTTCTTTGTCTCTTTTGATTGTTTTTGGCTTAAAGTTTGCATTATCTGCAAATAGAATTGCTATCTCTGCTTTTTTATCGGTTCCTGTGGCATGGAGAACTTTATCCATCCTTTGACTTTTAGTTTATGAGTTTCTTTTTGGGTTAAATATGTTTCTTCAGTGCAGTATATTGTTGGCTCTTGCTTCTTGATCTATTCTTCCAGTCTTTTTTTTTTTTTTTTGATTGCTGAGTGGAGATCATTTACATTGATGGTTATAACTGATAAATATGCTTTTTTGTCATGTGTCCTTGTTTCCTTGTCTTCTTGCTTTGCTTAATTGCTTGGGCTCCCTGATGGCTTTTTTCTACTGGTGTTCTTGCATTTGTGGTCTTCATTACCTCTTTTTAATAAGTCTTAGGGCATTCTTTAGAGCTGGTTTGGTGCTCATTAATTTTTCTGGTTGTTCTTTGTTTGTCGTGGAAGTTTCTCATTTCTCCATCAATTTTGAAAGATAGTTTTGTAGGTTACAGCAATCTGGATTGAAGATTGGTTTCCTTTATGCTTGAAATACTTTACCTCAAGCTCTTCTTAATTTTAGGGCCTGTGTTGGGAAGTCTTCTGTGATTCTGGTGGGCTTTCCTTATAGGTGATATATTTTTTTCTTTAGCTGTCTTTAATATTTTGTCCTTGGGATGAATTTCTGGAATTCTGATTATTATATGTCTTTGTTCAGATTTATTTTGGTGATAGCTATTTGGAGTTCTATATGCTTCATTAATTTTTGTGTTAAATTCTTTATTCATGTTTGGGAAATTTTCTGCCATCATTCCTGTGACGAAATTTTTAGTGGGTTTTGCACTGTCTCCAGCTTTCTCACTGATTGCAGTTGATTTTATGTTGTTATTCTTTGCTTCATCTTGTAGTTGTTGAATTGATTTTTGTGGTCTCTTGTAGTTTTTAAAGTACGTTTCTTTTCATGGTCGTTAGTTGCATTCCTGTCTTCTGTATGTGATACTGTATTTCTGCCTTCATTCAGTCTGCTGAGTATACTTTCAATAGTTTCTAATTTATTGTATTTCTGTTTGGGTTCAATTCTTGTCTATGTTTGACATTCATGGTTTCCATCATTTTCCTGACCTCCTATGTTTTTGTCTGTGTCTTCTTTAATGTCTTTGACAGTCATTTCTTTTTGCACCTTAGAGACTATTTTTTCTATGACCTGTTTCATTTGTTTTTCACTTCTGCTTCTATCATTAATTTTACAATTTTTAAAATTAATTTTATTGTTACATTTTGACATAATATAATGATCACACTCATTATAGGGAATTTGTACTTGTACACAATGTACTTTAATTATTATTTTTTGCCTATTTCCCTCCCTTCCCTTCAGTCTTTCTTCCTCCTCCAATTTGCAAAACTTTGTTTCTATTGGTTTCCTTATACTTTTTTTCTCCATATTTCCTTCCTTCTCTTCTGCCTTCCTGTCCTTTCTGCCTCTTGTTTCCCTTCCCACTTAAGCATTTTCTTCCTACTGTCCAATATACTGTATATCTTCCATTTTGGTCCTTATTTACCCTTTGGATTTCTGACACGACAGAAATCATGCAATATTTAAACATGTGTCCAATTTATTTCACTTAAAATTATTTTCTCAAGGTGCATCCATTTAACTTAAAATGTCTTAGCTTTATCTTTTTTATGGCAGAGTAGTATTCCACTGTGTGAAAACCATGTCTTCATTCATTCATTCATTGGCTTAGGTTGTTTCCAAGAGTTAGCTATTATTAATTGTGTTACTTTAAGCATTAGTGTATATATATATATATATATATATATATATATATATATATATATATATATATATATATATTCCTGTGGCATGATATGTTTTTAACTCTTTGGGAAGATATCTAGAAGAGGTATAATTGGGTCAAATGCAACTCCAGATTTAGTTTTTTGAAGAATCTCCATACTGATTCCCATAGTGGTTATACCTGTTTGTAGTCCCTCCAACAGTGGAGAAGGGTTCCTTTTCTTTACAGTCTCTCCAGTATTTCTCACTGGTTAATTTCTTATGACAGGCATTCTTTCTGGAGTGCAGCGTAATCTCAGTGTTGTTTTAATCTGCATTTCTTGAATGAAAAGTAACATTGAGCATATTTTCATATATTTATTTGCTGTTTGTACTTTTTCACCAGATAAGTATCAATTCATTCCAGATGCACATTTTGGATTGGGTCTTTAAATTTGGGGGATCAGATTTTTTAAAAATTCTGTATGTATTTTAGATATTAGTCCATTATTTGAGGGCTAGCTGGTAAGATCTTTTCCTGTTCTGTAGGTTGCTTCTTTACTATGTGGTTTCTTTTGCTGTGTAAAGGCTTTTTGATATTATTTCAGTTGTGACATTATTTCAGTTGTTAATTCTTTGTAATGTTTCCTTTGCAATCATAATTTTATTCAGAAAATCTTTGCCTGTTCCATTGATCCTTGGCTCTGTTTGTTTTGACAGTACCATTCTGTTTTTAATAACTGTAGCTTTGTAGTATAATTTCAAGTGGCGGATTGTGATGTCCTCTACTTTGCCTTTATTGCCTAGAATTGCTTTTTATGTTCTAGGTCTCTTCTGTTGTCTTGTGAATTTCAGGATTCACATCTAGTTATGCTATTGGTATTTTGATTGACATTACATTACAGCTGTAACACAATTTTGGAAGTGTAGCCATTTTCACTATATTGGTTCATTTTCAGATATCCTCTCCCATTTCCTTGTTTCAGAGTACTGCAGTCCTCAAACTCTTTAATGAAATTGAAATGGAAGAATTATTCCCAAAGTCATTCCTGGAAGAGAACATTACCCCATGACAAAACCAGAGAAGGACCCAACCAATAAAGAGAACTGCATGCCAATCTCTTTAGTGAATATAGATGCAAAGATTCTCAATAAGATGCTAGAAACAGCATGCAGCAAATCATCAAAAATATATTACACTGTGACCAGATTCACCCCAGGGGTGCAGTGTGGTTTAATATAAACAAATCAATAAATATGATGTATCACATTAACAGAACCCAGAACAGAAACCACATGATCATCTCACTGGATGTAGAAAAATATTTGACAAAGTCCAATACACATTCATGGTTAAAAAATCCCTAAAATAATTTGGAATAGTACATCTTTATCACAGTCTGATAAAAACCATCTATGACAAACCATTAGCAACATCGTACTGAGTGGCCCCAAAACTGCAACCTTTCACTCTAAAATCTGAAACAAGACAAGGGTTCCCAGTAACACCTCCTCAGCCCAATATATATCTGGCTATTGAGCCAGAGAAATTAGACAAGAGAAAGAACTAAAAGGTAAGGACAGGAAAGGAAGAAGTGAAATTATTATTATTTGCTGATGATATGATCCTCTACATATGCGACCCCAAAAACTTTACCAAAAAATCTAGATTTAATAATAACCAATTCGGTAGCATGGCAAGATTCAAAATCAACACTCAAAAAATCAATAACATTCCTGTACATGAGCAACAAACTCACTGATAGAAAAATTAGGGAACCACCTTTTAGAATAACATCAACAAAAATGTAATGCTTAGGAATTAATCTAATGGGGAAGTAATTTTACAGGTAACAATAATTACTATGATGTCTAAGATTATGCATTAATATTGTGTATTGCATTTTAATACTTCGATAATCTAAATTTTGTATTTTAACTGCTTTTATACGAATATTGCTAATGTGTTGAGGTATGTTACTGGGGGAATTGTGCAAGCTATAGGGAGGATTGGAATTTTTTTTGGAGTAGAAAGATGTTTGAATTACTAAATTCACAAAGTACACACTAAGGTGACAAGAAGGTTCTGTTCATGGCAATGTGAACTTTATTTTTTTCTGCTGTCCTCCAATGGAACAAATCAACTCTGCAGGTATAAAATACTTTAGTTGCACTTACTGAAGATTATCTTTTCATGTGCCAGTTTTGAAACAAAAGAGTTTTGATAAGACATCGAGACCCTAGTAATTTTGTTAGAGGTTTTTAAGAAAATGGATTAAAGTATCCTCAGTGAACGCTCCATGGGAGACTTCATTGAGGTACAGTTTAAAGAAATGGGTCAGACTGGGATAAAGACCAAAATCACAGCGTAGCAACACATGTTTATTTCAGGTTATGGTGGATCACATAATTTGTACTTCACCTTTGTTATTTTAGATGACTAGCATGGACTTTCAGAAGGTTACCTTTTTTCCAAGATTAGAAGTTATTCATGCATATATATTTTGCCTCTACAGATTACTGCCGCACACTCAGTGACATCTTTGAAAGGTTTTTAATTGATCACATCAGTCAGGGACACATAAATCACCAGGGTAGTGTTTTCTAAGAAGTACTGAAGCTCCCCCAATGCACAAACTTTGAGGGAACCTGTTATTACTGGATGGAATGTGACTGATTAACTATTGTGTTCAATCTCTGTATCCCCTGCAGCTTTCCCTGGAGGCTTCCAGGCTTTGCTTGATAGAAGAGTTGGGCTGTGTAAGGTCCTAGAGTAGGCAGCATGGGTGAAGCTTGAAGCAAGGAGATGAGTTCTAAGACAGTATAGCACTATTTTATTTTTCTGAGAAGGAGAATGAATTTTATTAAAATGGTAAATTTTATTTAATGATAAGTCAATAATTTGCAGATGGGAATATTTTAAGTGGCAAAGCTTACCTCTCATATACCTTACTCAAAAGTGTCTGGTATTAGGAAGTACTTAAATTTTTTTTTTTAAACACAGTTGGGTTAAGTGATATGAAAGAGACCTAGATTTTGTGTGATTGTCTTACAAGTTTTGTACATTTTGACCTATTATTCTGGTTGTTAATCTGTATCTGTGATAATTAATTTTATAATGACTTACAAATAATTGAAAATGATGCTTACAAAATAAAAGAGGAAAAGAGTATTGATATGTGTTATGTACATTACTAATTTCCTACAATGAATGCAATCATTGTGAACTGCAAATATGCACTAATAAAAAGTAAAGATTAAAAAAAAAGAAAAGCATCATTCAAAAAAGTAGTTCAGTCACTGAAGTTAATACATTTTAAAGTACTTTAGATGTGATTTTAAATTATAGCATTATCATAATGTTTATTGTTATCTTTCCATATAAAAATACTGGGACAAGTAATTTGTTTAAATAATATTGTTTCTTCCTAATAATTCTGTGGTTTTTGACACTTTTATAATCCATATATGAAGAGAAATTAAAGTGGTTCAAGAAAATTGACCATGGTCATATGCTCAGTGGTAAATTCATAATAGCAAAACTTATTTCACTGTTTACTCATCACTGAGAATTCTGTTATGCCATGGTTTATTAGCTTGCTCTGTGGTTATCCTGTGTGTATATAGTTGGTTATAGAATTTTGAAAATTATTCTGTAACTTATATTCTTAATTATTTATTCTAGGAAAAATATAGGGACAGAACCCAGTGAGAAGAATTAGTAGAGTAATTCTGGAGAAGTAAATATCAGAGCAGAGCACTCTAAATATTGCTTAGCACTCTGCCCTTACTAGGAAGATGGCTAAATAGGATTTAGAGGATATTTATTCAGTATTTAACAAACACTGAAATTGTTCTGTTTCAGATACTTTAAGAGTAGAAGTCAACTAAGATCTGATGAACTATTGCCTGTGCCTTAACCTTACTATAGAATTTCCCTGAGGTTGGTTATTTTGCTTGATAGAAATCTATCATTCACCAAAAAACCCCACTTTTTAATAACTATAATAACTATTAACTTTGTATTTCATAGGTAGAGAAAATGTCCTTGATAAAAAGTATATTCTAAATCTTAGAATGCAGTAATATCCCTAAATATATTTTAATCATTTCAAAAGCAAAAATAGATTTTAAAAGGGATTTACCATTTTCTAAGGGATTTTTACTTTCCATCTGATAATAAACTTTATCTTTTTTTTTTTTTTTTGGTACTTGGAATCAAATTCAAGAATTTTGCTTGCAAGGCAGGCACTTGTGCCACTGAGCTATATTCTCAGCATCTATCTGAAAAATGGAAAAATAATACAAGTCTTATAATGCTTTGTTTAATACACAAAAACGAGTCATTATATCCTAAATCTGTACTTAGTCTGAAAGTTTAATAGATAGAAAGAGTGAACCTACAAAATTGACCTCTACCTCCAAGGGGTAAGTAGTCAGTCACTTAAGATGCATGAACTTTTAATTAAAGCCCTCTAATTCAGCATTTATTGTTATATAGATGATACTTCATTTTTATAAGATATTTCATTTTCATATACATATTTCATTTTGACATTTTATATCATATAGATAAGATATTTCATTGTGATATAAAATGCTATGCTGAAAAAGAAAAGGTAGAAATATAAATTATCTTTTTGACCAGATATTCAACTTCTCCTTCTGTGACTTTAAAGTTAGTGAATCAATTAATAGAGTAACTCATCTTCCTTCTTCGATACATTTCCATAAGAAAATTGTTTTTAAAATTCTGGAATTTTTATTTATACCTCAGTGTTGCCCAGCTATTAGCTACATACAAGATTTTCATAGAAGCGTATATATGTTCATGCACCTGTGTATATGTGCACACATGTGCATGAGTTTGGCTTCTTGTTTATTATAATAATTTCAGTGAAGAAAATAGAAAAGACAGTCGTAGTCTTAGATATATTTTGATCATTTGAAAAACAAAAGTAGATTTTTAAAAGACTATGTTTTAAGGAATTTTTATTTTCTATCTGAAAAATGATAAAAAATGCCAGTTTCAGGATATATTGCATTTTTGTTTTCATCCATTTTTCTTACAGTGCTTCTTTTAAGATAAGAAAGGTATATTACTCAGTATAAACCAGTAATTTGATCTTAAGTTGCACTCACTTGAACAAGTTCAGACAACAGACAGTGGACAAAAGCAGATAGAAAAATCTGCTTTCCTTCTTTCCTCCCTCCCTCCCTTTTAAACATTTTTTAAGATTTATGGTGGATGTTAGGGATCAAACTGAAGGCTTTACTCATGCTAGGCAAGTATACTATCATTGAGCTACATCCCCAATTCTGAGAGAACTCTTGTTAAGCCAAGTTTTTCCAGGGGTGATGTCAGTGGTACATATTTTTAGGTAGGTTTTCCCTGTATAATCAGTTTGCTGCTGCCTGTTTCCCTAGCAAATACTCCTTCTCTATGGTAGCCTAATACTGTTACCAAGAGAACAGCTTATGGTCAACCCCTATAGTAGAGTCACTAATTTTACAGTTACCACTATATAGGGCGATATTAGCAGTGTGAGCCACTGTTAAATTGCCATTGATCTTATGGAGTGATAGTGTAATTATTACTTCTATGGTAAGAAAATAATGTGCATCACTACTCATGAATGTTTGTTCTTGCTTCCCTGTCCTTCCCTCGTTCTATGTCTTTTACCTTCCTTTCCTGTACTTCCCCCCTTTTTGGGGTCTTGTTTTTTGTAACCACTTTTATAGCTACCATTACAGATTACTTTCCAAATTGCCATAACAAAAGGATTATTAATGGAGCCAGTTGAAGATTTTTCATGTTTGTCTCTCAAGTTCAAATTAGGAAGTCCATACATGAAAGACATCAAAAGACTAAAACCGTGATATGCCTCCTATATGAATCGTTGGCAATCAGTGCAAACGAATACATCACAATTTTATTGTCATAAAAAATTAAACTCATGTTAAGTCAGGTGTTTCATTTCATGTGACTTAAAGTGAAATTATTTCCTAATCGGCTTATAATAGCTGTTTCATCTCCAGATAAGGAAAACAGCCTCGTTATTCTTCAATACTTTTGTTTATAAACCTAACAGAATTGGCCTGTGACTTAAAAGACATTTGAGTAAAGGTGAATTTTTAACTATGCCCCACAACACTGTAACACAGCTGGGTCTAGTTTGCAGCCCATGGACATATGCAGCTTTTATGCCTAGGAATGTCGCCCCATGACATTGGAAGCGTTTAATTTTTTTTAATGATCTTCAGTGATGTTTCTCATGATTTAGCTTCCAATGCTCTGGCTTAGGCTTAACAAGCACCAAACAGAATTTGGCTTACAGTTGACTGTGCAGTGAACTCCACTTGTGCTGGCCACATAATCACCAGGGCAGATGCTGGGTATATTCAAGGTTATATGTGCTGGTGTGGCCTGGTGAGGAACATGCAGTGGTTACCAGACGTATGACTTCAAGCTACCCAGCTGTGTGTGCTTATAAAGACAAGAGTTTACTGTGATGAAGCAGACATGTCAGTTCCTTTATTTAATTATTTAACTTGAGCATGTATTATAACAAAAATTTAATAGGTTAAAGTGGGTATTTTAGCAGCTAAGGTATAGAAAGTAAAAAAATGCATCAAGTAAATTTTTGCTCATGATGTTATTGTGACTATATACAACACAGCTGACATAGCAATGTCATAATAAGTTATTTTTTAAAGTCTTGTTATTTTTATACATTAACAATATCTTATATTTTATGTGCAGCCCAAGAAAATTTTTCTTCACTGAATGTGGCCCAGACAAGCCACAAGGTTGGATACCCATGCTTTCTGGCTTTAACCTTATTATTGTAGCTTTGATAGATCATCTCTTGATAAAAATTTCTCTAATGATAGGAGGGAAATTTTTGTCATTAGACTTCAAAATAATATTAGAAATGTAAAAAAGAAATAGATTGTATTGTGTTTTATTAGAATAAGAACTAACATTACGTTGATGATACCACAAAAATCATGTGATCATTAGACTAGCAGTAATTTTCGTTGTGAAATGTCCCACAGAATGGGTCACATTTATACTGTTTTGATTAAGCATGCCTATATTAAATATAATCTAACCATTGAAATGTAAAATAATCATATAGGAGTGTGTATAGAATAATCACTACTTTAAAAAACAAAACCTACAATGAAAATGTTTGACATTTTAATTGTTTAATATGTCAACAGAGAAAATTGTTAAAATACAGAAAAAAGAACAAAAAGGAAGTTTGAAGGGAGGTAGAAATAGTATAACTGTTAATCTTAAATATCTCTATGGTCTTTATTGTCTATTAGTTAGCTTTTAAATGCATTTCATATGTTCTTGTAGTAGAATCAGCATGTGACTTGAAATTAACATGTGTTAGCCCTATTTTTTTTTTTTTTTGTCTTGTTGAGACAGGTCCTCACTATGCAGTTCAAGCTGGCCTTGAGCTCACTTTGTGGCCCAGGCTGGTCTCGAACTCACAACAATCCTCCTGCCTCATCCTCTGAGTGCTAGGATTACAGGCATGTACCATCACAATTTGCTTGGCCCTAAACTTTTAATTTAGACAAAATAAATTACATTATTTTAGGAATTAAAATTAATGCATCATGGAGTAAAATAACTTTATGAAACTTATTGTTTTTCATAAAAATTATAAATTATTTATAATTTTCTGAAATCAATTTCTTAAATTTGCAATATTATGAGCGTGAGCTTCATTAAGCAATAAGTGAGATTTTTGTTGTGTTTCTTTTTCCTTTAGAAAACGGTGTGTCTATGTCCGTGTCCTTCATCACAATTTAACAGAAAAGGAAAGACTTATGAAAGTATTGTAACCAGTTTTTGAATGCAAAAATTTCAGTGATAAAAATGTCTGTAGGCAGATATATATATGTTTGTTTCATTCTTGTCCACAAGTGGAATAGTAAATGGGATAAATTATCTTAGCCTCCTCTGTATCACTTGAATATTACTTTTCCCTAAAGAAAAGAGAATATAAAATGATATACAAATACGCCATCATGTAGTTATTAATTTTGGTGTGATTTATGGAAATTTTCTGTATTACTACAAATGCAAAATTCTCACTTCTTTAAAATGTGCAAGGCAGTTATACTGATATGGACATTAGATTATAAAACTCATTCCAACTTTGTAATACAGCAGTTGCAAAAGCAGATTGTTATGGTTTCCAAGTTAAGTAGAGGTTTCAGTGAGTTTAGTTTTGTGAATATGACTTTTCCCTGGAATCTTAAAAGGAGCTCAATAGCTTTTAACTAAAGGAGTATTTAACTCTTAACTGAGGTCATGTGTAATATGTGCAGGGATTTTTAATTGTCATAATGATGAGTGTGAGCTCTATCATGTGATGGGGAGATCAAATCTATGAAATCCTACCATGCTATAGAAAGCATTTCACATAAATGAAGCATTAATTAGTCTTTGCAAAATGTAAAATGTGCCTGGTGAGAAATTGGGTAATTTTGATGTCATATGAAATGTATCAATATTTATATACAGTGTATATTAAATTCTTATTTAGACTCATTTAGATGAACTGACTGAACTTTTGACTGAGTAAATAAACATTACTGGAAAAGATGTAAGCTCAAGAGAATAACTTATTTATTCATAAAATACATCAAAATAGTTTAATATATAACTATAAACCTATTTTTTGATTGTTGGTTATATTAAAGAAGGAAATGTAATAATTGTGCATAACATTTAATAATGCCTAAAAAATTGATTACAATATGTATTGATTTTTTTCTAAAAGAATATCTTGAGCAAAACAGAATGCCCTTCTTATAATTCTACTTTTTTTCAATGTATGACCTTACATGAGCCTAATGTTTTGAAGCATTACAAAGAAGAGTAAAGAAGACAGAGTAAGAAGTAATATCCACAGGATAAAAGGTTACAAAATAACCCCACTGTTTTTACTTTTCCAACATATATTATTTTCCAACATTTTGCAGAATGATATAGTGTATTCAGCCAATTTTTCTGAAGAAAATGTCAAAAAAAGTATGTGAACTATATAGATGAATAGTTGAATTGTAGTTGAATATTCTGTGTTCTCTGTGGAAACATTGTACTTTTGTGTGTAATGCATAAATTCTCTAGAAAATCTGCTCTCTCCAGGGTCCTCTGGTACAGAATCCCTTTGGGCTTTGTAACATCCTATTTAATGTTTAAGAAAGAGCTCTTGGTAACTCAAATATTATTATTACTTGTTTCTTTCTTATGCAAGAAAAGTGACCTCTCCCAGCAGCATTTTTTGTTGTTGAGAAGATTTTAATGAAGAAGTGACCTCCGTCCACAACTGTCATTCAAGCCTAGACTAAATCTGAGACAAAATTCATCATTTTTCTCCATCTCCCGAAGTGCCTTCCCTCTCAGAAATTGTTAGTACAGAGATTCCTGAGGATGTCCCAGGGGAGGTGGATTGAAGGTTTCTAATGTGGATCTCAAGTTTCTGCTACCATAGATCCTCATTAGACTGATTCCTTCTCCTAAGCTGCCACCTCCCACATACATCCTTCTGTGCTGCCAAAGTCCTGCTTTGTATTCTTTGACTTGATTTTCTCTCTCGCAGAATTGAAGGAATCCTTTCTTATTTTTAGAACCATCCATCTCTCTATAAAATTTTAAAGCAATACATAATTATTGTATGTTAAAGATTTCTTTTTGATAATAGCTGAGATGAACTGTACACAGAGTCTGAGTGTTCATTTGGAGAAGGATGCTGAGTAATCTGCAGACACTGATTCCTTTGGCATTTTATATGAGAGAAAATATTTATGTTATACTGAATTATGTTATTCAAATATTATTTTTCTGGGGAATTGATAAAATTGTGAAGTAACAGAAGGAACCCAGACTAGCATGAGATCCTATGGGCTGGGAAAGAAATATGGGAGATGAAAAAAAAGCAAAAAGGTATGAGAATATTGAAAATTTCATTTAAATGTATGATAAATAATATGTGCATTCTGTGGGCCAAAAGGTAAAATTGATATGTATAAGCTATTTCTTCAAAGTTCAACTACTGAAATTTACTATAAAAGGTCTTCTGTTCTTCTGATCAATAGTAGGAATATAAATAATAGCTTATCATTCGGGTTTATAAAAGAAAGAAATACTGTTCAATGATTTATGACTCCAGTATAATCAGCAGCTACATTAAACCACATAAAAATATTTCTGAGAAGATTTAGCTTGTAAGGTTTAGTTATATTATTTGTGAATGTAGACAGGGCATAAGTAATGATTTAAAATAAATTTGTAGATTAATTGTATATCTCAAGGGGCTGTTATGTGAACCTTGGCCAGATTTGGGATCACCATGGATTTATTATTAAATATGGTACTAATATCTACCACTATGCAATCATTTCTTGTGTTAATTAAGAGAAGTTACATCGGCCCCTGGTTTTTATATTAAATTTGGGAATATATCTTGTGTTTTTCCTTTGTACTGCGGTTTAATACCAGATGAAGATGTAGGGGAGTTGACTTTTTGACCTGTGTTACCTTAAGTATTTTGAGGTTAATCAGGTTAGATACCAAGTAAGCCTCTGCTTTATGGTTGATTTTTCCCTCAGTTTGCTAGTTATCTATCAGTACGTAATCATCCATCCCAACACTTACTGAAAACAGTAACAGTTTTCTGTTGTTACTGTTCTGTCATTTGGGTGGACTCAGTGTATGGGTGTGCTGTCTGGCTTGGTGCCCACATACAAGGTTTCAATGATATGGGATCACTCAGACAACAGGGACTAAGACGGTCTTACTCACGTGACTGAGAAGCAAATGGTATTTGCTTTTGACTGAGGTTCCTCTGCTCTCCCCAACATGACTTCTCATTGTGCAATACGCTCAGGTAGTATCTTAGCATAGAGTGTGGGGATTCAAAGTAGTAGAGGAAGTTTTTGGTGTTAAGACCAAGTTCAGAACTAGAACCCCTCTTTTGCCACAATTTATTGGTCCCCAGAACTTACAAAAGTAGCTCAGATTTAAGGGTAGAGGAAACAGGAATGGAAGGGGTTTTTGGCACTTTCTTTGAAGAAAATCTACAACATATTACTAACAAGATGGTGTTACATTTTATTGCAATTATTGTTTCAACTGCCTGTTTCTTTACGACTGTATAATTCTTCTGGATGAGTCTGCAATTAAACGCTGTTCCAAATGTGAGTAGTAAGTAATCAGTAACTACAATGACAGTGATCTCTGTGCAGAAGCTATTAATGATCATGCCATTTTCAATATACTTTCATGTGTTAGCCTTTTATGTAAATGTTTTCTACTAGTTTCAGAAAACAACATTTGAGAATTATTAACTTTTTAAAAAAGCGTTCCAACATTACTGAATCTTTGTTTAGTTGAATTTCTATTTGCTCAGAATTTCCCCTTAAGACTTAGCTTTTTTGAACAAATGGAGGACATCATAAAAATTGCAAAAGGATCATTTTGAATTTTGTAACATGGAGTCCTTGGCAAGAATTGTTCTTTAAAGTGGTTGGTATTTCTCTGCCTAAGGGTAAGTTGAATATTGTCAGTAGATTTCTTTTTTTTTTTCTTCATATATTACAGACTAGTAGAGGAACCTTGCCATGGATGGCTGCCACTATCTAAATGCAGCTTGCAATGCAGGTTGGCAATTCAAGCCAGCAGTTATGATATAGTGTCTTGAAACTTTTTTTTCCCAAAGTGTTGTCTTATGTTCTGTTTCACTGTTCAGGAAAAAAGTTTCATTTATTTTATTTTGCCTTAGGTGTAGATACAATTATGGCTTATTAAATTATGTTTTCAAGTATTTTCATTGCCTGTATAAAGTTTCGTGATAGATAATCTGCAAATTAAGGGGAGGGCAGCTTCTGTTCTTTCTGAATTCAGGTAATCTTTGTGAATATGTACCTTGAAATTTGTAGTAGTCCTTCCTGTAATTGAACAAAACGTTCAATTTTCTTATTACTGTGTTTTCTTATTTCTACTGAATAGAAAGTTACATGAATATTTTAAGGACTGTTCTTGGTTCACAGTGACCTGTGCATTTTTTCTTCCAAATTCAAGGAAATAAAGCATAAAATATGAAGCAGTCATTAGCTGGTCTAGAAGATAGGAACTTTCTTGCAAAAAAGAACAATTTACACAATTTTCCCCCTCAGTGGTTATACTAGCATTAGCTTTTTATTTCCACCTCAGTTCTTGCAGGTATATGCTATATTTTAGCAACCTCTCCTTTAGCAAAATTTTTCTATTTTTAGGTCAAACAAAATAAGTGATAACTGCTTGTTGCCAAGATTGCATAAGTTAAATCATTGGCCTCTGAAGTGTAAATTAATATCAGCCCTCAGAAATCGCACTCTTCAACCTAAAAAGCATGTTATACTTTAGGTGTAAACTTCAGGTGTCTATTCCTTTTCATTCAGAGATGTGCTAATAAACGATGAATACTAATATCTCCTCAGGTAGGTCCCTGATCTTAGATAGGAGCATATTTCTTAGATGAAGAGTATGAATATTTAATGGATGTTCCCTTGGTATAAATTAAGATAATCTTTGACAGATGGTGGTTATAAATAAGAACATTACAATAATTCACAATGGACAGAGTACATTTTATCTGTGCTTTAAAAATATCACTTACAAAGTAGGGTAATGTCTTTGGTTTAGAAATGAAGGCCAGTACAAATTGCAAATGTCTAAATTTTCAGATGTTACATTATTTTTTCATCTGTACTTTAGATTATATGGATTCTTTAGAAATATCATTAGTGTTTTTAAGTTCCATTCATTAAATTTGTTAGAATTGGTAAAGTGATGTTTGCTAATATGTAAAAAGAGAAAGCTACGCTT
This sequence comes from Dolichotis patagonum, assembly GCA_004027295.1. Lineage (NCBI taxonomy): Eukaryota > Metazoa > Chordata > Mammalia > Rodentia > Caviidae > Dolichotis > Dolichotis patagonum. Next base: position 67,786 of record PVJX010001356.1, read on the forward strand.
TTCTAAAAATTGTTTTTAATCTGTTTAATGTAACATCATTTAAATGTAGTTAGTTCTTTTCCATTGTTTAAGTTAGATATTCTGGGAGATAAGTGGAATCTGTTTGGTGTTTCAGTTCAACTGAGGCATATTATTGGCATGAATTTATTGTCGAGTTGCAATCAGAAAGAACCCTGTTATCTATGAGGAACGGTCATCTATGTCTTTGAACAGTATAAAGAGATACATTAATAAACATGATGGTGCCTCATGTCCTTGAAACTCACTGCATATTTAAGTTTTGTGTTTAGAGAACTACTAGAAAAACATACGACATGAAAGACTGTTGATGGATGAGTGTCATGGCCTCAATGAAAGCATTCAATCACAAATGTGTGTGCTTAATTATTTTCTTTCATTTGAAAAATACTATTCTAAATGCATATTCAAATGAATAAAATGTGTAGCATAAAGCAGTGGTTCAAACCACTTTATGTAAAGAAAACGTGTGTTGTGATATATATTGTAACTACTGTGTATACTTGAAAAAGACAAACTTCGACCTATCATGTTTAATGAAGCCCTCTTAAAATGTTAAATGATACCAAAATAGCCAATGAAATATGCATATTCATTAGACTTAAAGCTTAATGAACTTTGTGGTGTTTGGAACTTATTGGGAAGGCTAGTATATATTTTTTATTTTCTTTTTCTCTGCAAACTGAAGTCTGTTTGCTGTATTCTCCTTTAATGATTTTATTAAACAACAAGATGTGAATCTAATTCTCATTAAGCCACAAAAATTTAATAAATGTTTCGTGTTTATTGAAATTAGAACACCATGAAATTATAAAATATTACCTTTTACAAATAGCTTGATGCATTTCTGATTTTTAAGCATAGTTACGCACTATTTTCTGACACAAAAGCAACCAATAAAAGGTGATTTTCCCCTAGTTTCTCTTTGTTGTAAAACTTCTTCTGAACACATTACATTTTATGTATTGGCTATTTTATTAGTGTGTATTTAACAGCTCAAAAATCGTAATTATGAGAAAGCTTTGTAATCAGTATCCCTATATATAACATGCATAGTTTGGTCAGCCTGGTACTATGAATTCTGTGCATGTTTTTCCAAGTAGTTAGAAGGGAAATTCTGAAAGAGAAAGAAAAAAGGGGTGAATAGATTTGAACCCAGGCTGTCAATGAGGCCCTAAGGATAGTAGGAAATAGAATCTGTTTTTTTTTTTTTTTTTTTTTTTTTTAGCAAATCAACAGCCTATTTTATTAAACAAGTACTACTAGACAGAATATGTACTCCATTCCCTGAGGAAGTTTGAACTTGTGAATCTGTATGTATTTACTTTTTTTTCTTAAAACACTTAAAGATTTATGTTCTCTTGTTCTAAATGTTTTTTCCCCTCTAAAGAGCTGCTTCTTCTATTCCCTAGAGCTTCTTGTGAGGAAAATCTAGTTATCAAATTGATAACTGTGCTATTGATACATTGCTATGAAGAGTCAAGAAGCTGGTTTTCTTTATACTGCAAGAATATTTTGAAAAGTCATCTGTGGTAGTGGATTCCTATAACCCCAGTGCTATGGTAAATAGAAACACTGAAATGACACCCATCATTTGGAGGCATATTAATTTATATCAATGAGCACCGATCTGGGTCATTCCCAAAATATCAGGCCCTGTCGCTAGTTGTTTAGGGCTTATATAGGCTAAGCAAGCAGGAATACAGAGGAAAAATGGCTTGTCAATTGGGGATTGGTTCTTACAATATGCATCAGAGTGACTAGCTATGCATCACTGTGACCAGCCACTTTTAAGAAACAAAATGAACTGTAACTAGTACTATTAATTGGGGAACTAACAAACTGAACTACACTGTCTGTCTTGGGCTCACCTTCTGTAACACCAACACTCTGGAAGATGAGTCAGGAGGATCACTGCAAGATGAAAGCCAACATGGAATAATGAGTTTATGGCCAGTCGGAACTACACAGTAAGATCCAATCTCAAAAAAGAAAAAAAAATAAAAAAGAGAAAAGGAAAAGCATACCTTACATATAAGGAAACATTACTATTTGGAGTGATAATGATCAGCAATAATTGAGATGTTTCTAGTTTTGTCCCTAGTTTTGTTTTCTGTCTCTATTAAACATTTGAAGTCTGTTTATAAACGAAATTTAAATGAGGTCGAACATTGCACATTATTTTGGCTAACCTGTAATGTAAGTCATACCTCATATTTTTGCTCCTATTACTAACAAAGAAGTGAGAGTATGGTATACTCCATATAGTATATTCCTTAAACCAAGGTATGAGTTTTGTTTCTACTCTGAGTTTACCTCTCCAGGGATACAATATATTATCATGGGAACATAGATTGTAGGAAATAGTTAATGATTTCTGTTACTGTGATATTGAGTATGATTCAAGATTTAGAATAAAGTACTGACCAGAAGAGAGGTATGACCTTCTCCTAAATGAGTCGTCTCTTTCCTCTCTCTTTTCTTTATTTTTTCTTCGTTCGTTCGTTCCTTCTTTCCTTCCTTCCTTCTTTCCTTCCTGCCTGCCTCCTCCCCTTCCCTCTCTCTTCCTTCTTTGCCTCCCCTTCTTCCTTCCTTCTTTTTGTCCACTACTGGAATTAAACCCAGCGTTTTCACACTGAGCTATATTCTAGCCCTTTTGTGTTTCTTTTAGACAGGACCTTGCTAATTTGTTAACTTGCCCAAATGGATTCAAATTGGTGATCCTCTTGTCTCAGCTTTTCAGAGTGCTGGGATTACAGGCATGTGCCAGCACACTGAACTCTTTCTAATGATGTTAAAACATTAATAAATGATGCCCTTCCAGCAATATTAAACCCCATTCCACTTCTACCTCCAAATTAAGAAAAACATGTCTGTTTTGTATGGTATAAATATGCTTGTACAAGTAGGATAAGCAATGTCTATTCTCGCAGAACCAGGCCATAGAATTATTTGTATTCTAAGAAAGACTAATCCTTGATCATCATAGTCATTAGGATAATTATTTTGTTAAAAAATCAAAGCTTTCTATTGCATTCTGATATTCAGTGTCTTTTTTTTTCTTTAAAATGGTGAATGGGGCATTTGAGAAGAGAGTAACACAGTGATTATAACCTCAGACTTGTAGAGTTCTCCAATGCCTGCTATACTATCGCACATTTCTGTAGGCTGCTTCTTCATTGTGTTAGCTCATGGTCTCTATTTTAGGATAAAGTGCCAGCAAGGAAAAGAAAAAGTACAGCAAATGGGAGTAGATACTCTTTATTAATCAAACAGCCTTTGATAAATCTTGTTAACTGCAAACTATGTGTATCAAGTATCTGTGAAGTTACTATTTCTGAATTGTCCTTTTCTCTCTGATTTTACTTTTATGCAACCTTTTCTCTCTGTGATTTTTGTTGTAAGTTTGAAATGTAAACTGACAATGAAGAAATTTGAGACTTCAGTTTTAATAGAGTAGGAAGAAGAGTGTGTACACCAGAATCTTCAGAAGTTTGAAAGCACAAAGAACTTGTCCTCTCAAATGCCAGTTTCATGCACCGACTGTATCAATTTGAAGGCATTGTGGAACTGTAATTCCAGACTTGGCACTTTTCTACCTTGCAATGAGCTATAGAAATTCTTTTGGAGAGATCTGTTTTACATACCAAAGTTGAAAAATATCCTTGATTATTATTATTATTATTATTATTATTATTCCTGGATCCTAAATAAACACATATTTTGACATAGTAATCTTTATCTTTTAGTAGCTTCTCCATTTCCCCTCTCCCAAGCATGTCTTAGAAACAACCCTGGAATTTACTATGCTAGTCCAGATTTCCACTTGTCTTGTTATTCATTTACCAATTTATTGGTTTTTTTTTTTTTTGTCGAAAAGGGTTCATTTCTTCAGACTTCACTGTTTTTTGAGACTCTCCGTGTAAATATGAATTTTTTTAAATAAACTTTTTTTCTCTTATTAATCAGCTCTCATATTGGATTGGTTCCTAAATACAGCTAAAGGAACCACATAAAAACTAAGAGAACTTGTTGGGGCCAAAGTGACTTCTCTCTCTCATATATATGGGCAGCTCCCAGCATAGATACCCTCTCTGAAGATAATGAAAAGCTAATCATGGTGGGCTTTCATTTTCCAGAAGACAGAAAGCTGTACAACTAAGGACTTCTCATAGTCCATACCCAGCATGGTGACAGTGACTATCCGCCATAGCAGCTATCTGATGCCACAGAAGGAAAGAGAATGGTGGATATGAAGAGAACTGCTTCAGAGAAGCAAGAGTTATAGAAGTGGAGTTTCTGCGTGATCTCACACCGCTTCTCACACTGTGCTACCTAGATATGTAATATGGCTCATTCAATTAAACTGCATATACATTTATAAGCACTTAAAAACATTTTTAGTGTGAATTAACCGTATTTTGTGAGAAGTAAATAATATGTATCCTTGTGAGCTTCTAAGAAATTGTTTCACAGAGTTTTGTGAGAAATGTTAACTAGTACTTCTAAGGAATCAAATCTCTCACATCATTGGAATATTACACTGAAAAGAGGTTGTTTATGAGGTTCTTGATACATATCAGTCTTTCTCAGTGGAATGTGCAGAACTTTTTCTGCTTTATATATGACTGTTAAAGAAATACTTAGTGATGTTTAAAGAATGGCTCCTTACAACTAAAAATGCATGGTAGATGAAGAATAATAGGTTTTCAAGAAATGTTTTTATTCAGGCTTAACAGAATGGATGAGCAAACTGACACATTCCCAATGACACCTCAAAACTCCTAAAGCTTGCACTCTAAATATTAAATACTTATATTTGTCCAATTTTGTAAAAAGTTACTTGGAGATCTTAAAATTCTAATTTTTTTTACCAAAAAATTAAAAAAATACTAGTTTTGGTTTTTGTATACATTCACAATTAAATCTGCCCATGATTTTTTTTAAATTACTGTGGTAATTTCATACAATGAATTGAACTGGAGGTCTATAATGGAGATACAGGTGGAGATTTAGCTAGAGCAGCACAGCTAGGACTGCTATATCATGAATAATGCAGCTTGTTTTCATGGTTTTCTGTGGTTGTCTGCTCTGAGCAGATTGCACCATTAACTGTTGTGAGAAATGGTTAGTCTTGCAGCAGTTTTAGTCATCCTGGGCATTAGGAATCTTCTGTGATGCTGGTTGTTTCTTCATCCTGATATTTTGTGAAAAATATAATCATTTTTATATTGCCTTTACCTTTATTGTTTCTCCTAAAGATACGATCTCTATCTCTATCTCTATCTGTCTGTCTATCTATCTATCTATCTATCTATCATCTATCTAACCCAGAATGGCATCAGGCACCTCTGGCATTTTTAAAATGTCAGTGAAATTATTTGGGAAATTGAGTGACCAAATATTTAGCACTGAACATCCAGAGACTAGTGCAATATGATTTGTAGTAATTCTTTAATTGCAATTTGACAAGTTGCATGTTTCCATATGGCTTCCTCTCAGTTAAAAGAGGGACAGAATGAGGTTTTGTAGAGTACTACTGCATGGTAGAACTTAGAATATACCTCCTTCTGAGCTGACAGCTGTTGCAGTATGCTCACGAACTATCCATGATTTCTTCCCTGTGGCGTCACCAGGTGCTACAGTGCCTGGAGGAGTTAAACATGGCACCAACTTTTACAGATGTCACCGTTGTTATCCACATGTAAGAACTCTCTTGATTAAACTTTGGGCAAACAGCAAATTAGTAATTAAACTAAGCAATATGTTATTATGCACAAGTTTTAAAAATTTTTTTTACTGTATCAGTGAAGTTTAAACAAACTTCAGTGAATTGTCAACTGTTTCCCTCAGAATTGCAATATGAAAAGTCTTTGTTGTATTTTTTATTTTTGCATTAGTTTCTAATTTTTTTTTGTGTTATTTAAAATCTTTTCATGCCTTTGTAAACTGGTTCTGCTAGTTCAATTTCCAAAATCCATATCCTTCCCAAAGTACTAAGTATAAACATAAAAATGAAAGCAATTGGTATTATCAGAGAAAAGTGAAAATAAGCCAGAAAAATAATATACAGCCAGAAGTGATGATAGTGCACAAAAAACATGCCATGACTTCTTAATATGTTTGATAAAGATGAAACATAAATTTATCTGTAAGTATTTTAGCTGCTAATGCAAAAAAGGAAACAGGAATCACTGGATCCATGGAGAAAAATAAACGATTTTCTGGATAAAGGCTCCATGTTCTCAGCACACTGGAAGTCTAAGCTGTGGCCACACAAAAAGAGGTTTTTGTGTAGATATGCAATTTATTGTGTAGTAGCAGTATTATTTTATAGTACTGCTATATTTTGCAAATTTCAGACAATTTGCAATGTCTTCTAGTGTACACAATAGTCTTAATTTTAGTTTCTTTTCCCTAGGCTAAGCCACTGCAATTTTTAAATTTTGTGTGTGTGTGTGTGTGTATGTGAAAAGTTATAAATCTTATAAGGGACTTATGCTTTGAATATAACTCTAAAGCTGTACATAGTAAATAGGTTAAAGATTTTAGCTCCATTGCCGGAATGCAATCAGTTATATCCTGGTATCTTGAATTTAGAAATGCTTACATCATGTTATCAAAATTGTTATGTTTTTCAAAATCTAAAAATATTCAGTATTTTTCCCTGAGGCTGTTTTCAATAAAACTAGTAAACTTTTTTGAAGCTTCAGATTAATTTCAGATGATTTCTTTACTTTATGGCTGTATTCTTGGTGAAGATTTCTAACAAAATCTTTATGGCTGTATTCTTGGTGAAGATTTCTAACAAAATGGAGTTTTCTGAAAATTAAGATATAAAAAGAATTGTCATAAGGTGGCAGTATGTTTCAATGATAACCATCAGTATAGAAAGAGATTTAGTTGCATCAAGTGATTCCATAGCCAGTGTTGAGCTTTGCATAAAATTTACTGTAGGTTTTTTTCCGTGTGTGTGTGTGTGGGGGGAATTGAGCGGGTATTTCTTAGGATATGTGTGTGAAATATTGAAAATATTACTGTTTTGATTTTTTCCTACTGTTAATCACAGAGTAGTTATTCACTGCTACACAAAGAAAACTGTTTTCTTCACCATTTCTATGGCTGTGTGACGTAGCAGTGAAATAGCAGTGAATGACATAGCAGTGAAAATAAATGCCTTTTGCTATTGTCATTGATGCATTTTAATGAAAAGTGATAAATGAGTTTATACATTTTAAGAACTATATCTTTGGTTATAGTTCTTTTAAAAGTTGTGTATTAGTTATATACTTCATTGTGGCTGCATCAGATACATAAATGTTTGGTCATGATTTAGTCAACAGCATTATTCTGTGGATAAGTAATAGAAAAATTTTAAATTTTAATGAAATAGATTAAGTTTAAGTTTTAAGCTTTTCATTCACAAGCCTTGTAATCTTGAGCCAGTTAACTTTGTCTCTGAGACTTTTTTCTTATTATTAACTTGATTATATGACTACTGAATGTGGCTATTGAAGGATTTAATGAGATAATGTTTATGGATGGACTTCTCAATTTTAAATGTATTTTATTAATTTTTAATGTAATAAAATATATTTACTTTTATTTCTAAGTCTTTTGTGGTGTTACCTTTCAGGAGACAAATCTGAAGGTTGTCATATTTATGTATCACATAAAACACTGCTTTCTGGGGATATAGCTAAACGGCATAGCACCTGCCTGGCAAGTGAGTCATGAGTTCAATTCCTGGTACCAAAAGATAAATAAACACTGCTTAACCATACAGACAAACTAGAATAGCAACAATAATAAAAACACATCTTGTACATCTTTTATCACATATACCAAGGTTATATGAGTAAATAGGGTTCCTAGAACACAGGGAGCATGATTTCTATCCTTAAATACCTTCTCATTTAGCTAGAAAAACAAAACTGGACAAGAGATTGCAAGACCTGCATTCTAGACTTCGTGTTGCCTTTAGAGAGTTTTGGAATCTTGAATAAATCACTGTGCTTCTGTTCTCTCATGTGGAAACTGAATTTGATAATATGGAAAGAACCTTCTGGCACATTTATTGAAGAATATTTTGTACTATCAGTTTGCAATTCAGTAGTGAATTGTATGTTAGTGAATGAACATACAATGGATGTTCAAAGGGAAGTTAAATTAGTATGAGCTTTAGTATCTAGAATTTTCTTGCAGTGTTTGCAAGGAATAGATTTATAGCTGCTGTTAAGCAAAGGGACAGTAACTTTTATGACTAAATAATTTTCTATATGGTATATTTAAAATATACATATATAACATTTAATAGCCTGTTATGTTTAATTAAAACATCTTAATGTTTTAAGTGATTAGGGTGAAAAATAAATCATTTTACTTGGTTTTCATGACTAACTAATAGGAAGTAAAATAGTCAAGGAAAAAATTAGGAATCCTATAGGTACTAATTACAGTTCTGAGTCCTCGATGGTAAATAATGTCTACATGTTATATCTCACATAGTGTTTTGTATTATTTCACTCACAGTATATAAAATATCAACACACGTGAATACTTCTCTAATGAAAACTTACATTTGCAGCATTTTCTATCCTTTATGAATTCTCAGAAAATATGGTAAAAATTCAAATGGTACAATAATGAAAACAAATTCTGACAAACTCATAAAGTCTTGAAGAAATACATACTAAGTATATAGCAAAAGAAGTTCTCTGAGAAACCAAGTTTTACATTTTTTTGTTGTCTGTATCATAAAGCAAGGTCACAGCAAAGGTGAAAGACACTTCCATCCTCTGCTTCCTTGAGCTTACAGTTTTGGAAGGGAGGAAGCAAATATCTATTTCTCTGCACTCTTCTGAACCATCTGTGCAAAGCAAGAGACTTCTCTCCCACGTCTTCACTATTCCTTCTTCCTTCTACATATGAGTAGTTCTTGAAAATACTAGCAAAACTGGAAAAAAATCTGGGGGCAGGGGAATAATCAATTCATAGGACATTCCTAATAGAATAACCTTAAGAATAAAGAAATATAGCATAAGGAAGCAAATGAATCCTTGTAGCAATACCTGTAACTACTGCCCAGTACTTCTTGACTTCCTGGAGCATACTGAAAATAATTAACCTTTATGTTAAACAATTTTTAGGACCATGGCCCAGTTCATGAAAAACATGACTTTTGTGAAGATGAGTTATATAGAGGTTGAAAAAGACTAGAAATAGATAAGACAAAACTGTTGAGAATCTAAAAAAAATAAATGAATTCCATATTAGAGGCATTAATGATAATTGACTGTAAAGAGAAATACAATAAGTGACAATAGTAACATTCGATCCTCTCATAAAATACAGATGAAAATGATAGTTTAAAATGTTATATGTCATTATTATGTTATAAAACTATGTTAAAATTAGATATATTGATTACAAAATGATGACCTAAAGTGTTATTTCATTAACACATTTAAAACCTTCTGCATTCTGTCTATACTATATACTATCCAATTCAAAGGACATATATAATTGAAGAAGAGATGAAACATTGTATTTGCTTCCAAAGAATTAACATATTTTGAAGGCAGAAAGATTATAAATATGCAAACATGGAAAATTTATATTATATCATGGTATGATGAACATCTTGGATCAAAACAATGTAGACTAAGAGTTTACAGAATAGGTTATAGAAACAAGTGTACCCCAAAGAGAAATGGAAATAAATAGAACTGACAACAATTATCAGCAATATAATGGAATATTTTGTGTTATCTGAATGTGCAACTTAAAATGGTTTGTTTTGTTTTTTACTGTTGTATAGTCAAGTTGTTGTACTACAGTAATAAAGAACATTCTTGCCCATATGTATGCCAGAGGACATATTTCCAAGAGTGGGTAAAATTAATTGACTTTAGATACCTTCACTTGTATTATGTCTTCACAAGACAGAGCTAGTCATGAGCTAAGACACCCGGCTTTTGGAAGGTTATTGGATCATGGAAGCATTGTATTAATCAGTGAATTCATCCACTAATGAGTTAAGCAACTGAATGTACTATTAGAAGGTAGACCTGGTAAGAAGAGGCAGAAGAGAATGGTGACTGGAGGTGTAAGTTGAAGGGTATATTTCTATCCTTGTCTTCTCTTATCTCTCTTTGCTTTCTGGCAGCCATGACATGAGCAGCTTTCCTCCATTCCATCCTTTTGCCATCCTGTTTCTGCCAAACATCAGCTGTCACTGTGAGTCAAAGTAAACCTCTCCTCATTCAACTTGCAATTTTTGGGTATTTTTCCCAACAATGAAGAAGATAATTAAGACAGATTTTGGTACTGTAGAAATAGAGTGATTTCCATGACTGTACTTGATCATGTGATTCAGAAGTGGTTTGAACTGGCATGCAAGAAACATTTGGAAAGGTTTAGAGATGCTGGCTAGACACCTTGTGGAATACTGTAAGCTCCATTTGATTGGGGATTCTGTTCAGTGTCCAGAAAACCAGAATACTGGTAGAAATTTCAACAGTAAAATCTTGTCATTTGAGAATTAGAACCCTATTGGCAATTGTAGTTCAGACCACTGTGGCAGAAAATTTACATTTTTCCCATGTCTTGAGACTACCAGAGACTGAGAATAAGAGAAAGACTAGTAGATTTTTGAAGAAAGTTTCAACGCAACTCAGTTCAATCTACTACCTCTGTGTTGCTGGCAGCTTATATCAGATTTATAGTGAGAATCAGGAGAAGAAAGTGCATTTTTAGAAGTTTGTATTTTTGCTAAGAAAGAAGCATCTGCAAAGTGGAGTAAAGCAAATCTTGCTTGCTGAAAAGATTATCAATAAAAAGAAGCCAAGTACTTTGCATTAGGACAAGAGGAAAGAGGGCATGCGTGTACCTCAGGAATCAGCATGACTCCACCCTTTGCAGACATAACTCATTCAGCGCCTAGTAGGAAAGTTTCCCAGAGTTCAGACATCCAGGCACTCAGAGTTGTCTGCAGCTGTGATGCAAGGGGGCAAAGATATTTCTGTAGGTGGTTACAGACCTTGGCATCATCCACATAGTGTTGGCTTTGCAGAATGCAAATGATGTGGGGTCAGCGAGGATTCTATCCAGATTTTAGAGGCAGGCCTGGAAAGCTAGGCAGTATGTTAAAATGTGAATGAAGTGAGAAGTTCAGTTGAGACTCCAGAAATATGGAGAAGCCAAAAAATGTGTAACGGTTGCTGAGAATGGCTACAGGGAATAAGAGGCCAATAAACAGGCTGTGAGCACTTCAACTAGAAATGTCATTAGGGGACTTTACACAGCCCTTTGGAGTTTGCATCTTCCCATAACTTCCCTAGCATGCTAGAAATGAGACTATAGGACTTAATGTTTGTCTGATGAGGTTTTGATCTTGCCTTGGTCTTATTTATTTCTATCTCCATATTCTCTCTCTCTAAATGAGAATGTTTCATCTGAGCCATTACATATTGTAACGCTTAATTTCTTTATGATTTTTATAGGTCCTCAGGTTAGAGCTTGCATTTCGATTTGAATTTTTCAGCAATGCTGAAATTGTTAAAACTTCAGTAACTCTTAGAGATGGACTAAGTGCATTTTGCATAAAGAGGTGTGCATGTGTCTTTTTGGAGCCAGGGGCAAAGTGTTATGGTTTAGATCCAGAATGCCCCTCAGAACTCTCATGTGCACAGAGCTAAGGCTCTTGGCTGGTGATTGGATTGTGGAGTGCTATAGTCATCTCAGGAGTTTCATCCAGCAAAGTGTTCAGCAGCTAAATGTGCTATAATGAGGTGGCCCCAATCAGAAAATGTGGAAGAGAGGTCACTGGCAGTATATCACTTTCTCTGGCTCCTCCCCTCTCTCGCTCTGCATGCTGACCACCTTGATGTGAGCAATTTCCCTTCAGTCTACTCTGCAATGCTATTTCTGCTGTGGAGGCAGTCAACCATGGGCTATAGCCTTGAACACAGATAAAACTCTTCCTTAAGATACAAGTGTCAGGCATTTTGTCCAGGAGAAAGTGCCTGACTATATATATAATGCATATATATTCATTTGGATATATAATGGACATATATTCATATATATATACATATATATGTATATATACATATATATGGATATCTATCCATATATATGTGAAACGTCTATAGAATTTTAAATAAAATATTGTGCACAGGTAAGATTGTTATATCTGAGGATGACAGAAAAAATATACTTAGACATTGAAGGGTTAGGTGACATATAATTTATCTTAACTATGTCAAAGAAAAAGTCCTGGAAATATTTTCTAAACAAATAGAAAAAAATCAGGAAATCAAGGGTGGGATTTTCAATATTATCAACAATATTTTTTTGTGAAAGTAAATGTAACTATCAAATATTCTTGAAAAAGTAAATTCTATCACTATAGAAGTATAATAATGAATTGTGCATGCAAGCCTCAGGCAGTCATAATGAGTAATCATGAAGTGGAATAATGAATGACAGAGTAAATATGTACGACCTTCCATTAAAGTCTTGTTTTACTGTTGTCTGACCATGAGAAAAGTATGAGAACTTATGTCTTTACGTAAAACACAAAGAGTACAGCTAAATAAATTAAAAGTCAAAGTGTATGTATTATAAGACATTGAAGAGAAAAAAGATACTGTTTACCAGTTAATACTGCACTGATATTTATAATGTGAAAATTTTCAAATTAGCATGTTTGACAAAAACCCAGCAGTAGTGAGATATACAGCATTAGGTAAGTCTGCAAAAATGATAGTACCAAAATTCAACAATGATGACTTGTTCTAAGATCTACTTCTTTAAAAAGATAAGTGTATTGTTTACATAGAATAAACCAAGTGAATAAAAAGAAATGATATATAATATACATACAGAAATTTAAGGGCAAAGAGGGATCTAGCTATAGATATAGAAAAAAATTTAAGTGTAACCTTACTGAGCTTTCGACTACTACAATTTTGAAATCTCTGTAAAATCTTGTAGGAAAATGTAAGTGAATTGGAAACTATGCACAGATTAGATGAATATAGTGAGCTATAAACTATAGCTGGACATGTAACAATGGAAAACATAATAAGGAGAAAAAGGATTAAGAAGTACAGCATGGACCTATAATTCCAGCATGTGGGAAACTAAAGCTAGAGAACTACAATTTCAGCTCAGCCTGGGTAATTTAGCATCTTTAAGTGACCCAGTCTTAAAATAAAATGTGAAATTAAAACAAAAAAATAAGCTGGAAATTTAGCACTGCAAAAAGATCTAGAAGGCCCTGTGTTCAGTCTCTTATTACAGAAAAGAAAGAAGGAAAAAGAGAGAGAGAGAAAAAAAGAAAAAAAACCCTTGAATTTACTTATATTAATCAAAGATGTATATAAGATTAGCAAGACATATACAGCAGTATATTAAAACAGTGATTATAATCATAGATATTCAAATACTCAAAATCAGGTCTAGTAAAAGTAGAAAAGTAGCAATTAAAAAGTCATTTTGTTTTATGTAGGAATACATACAGACAATTTTTAACTCATATAATTATACAATTATTTACATATATAATATACATGGGGTATATATTGTGATATATCTATATATCTATATCTATCTGTCTATATATATATATATATATATATATATATATATATATGTATAATTGTTATGTGCCAGCTGTTGTTGTAAGCATCTATGAATGCATTTAATCTTTTGGACAGCCCCATGAATAGATTTTACTATTATCCCCATTTTACTCATCTAAAATAAGTTATATGGAAGACAGACAATGTTATGGATTAAGAACTGGCTGTCAACTTAACACCAGCTGGATTACATCACCATGGTGCTGAGCAGAGATGTTTCACTTGACGAAAGTTGCCAGCATAAATGGAGACATGGAGAAGAAGGAGGAGCATTGAGGGCTTTAAGGCATTAGTGCGTTGAGGCATTATGAGGTCTCCTACAAGTTGCTGTTTGAGTGTTAGTTTCTCCTGGAGAAGCTCTGGTCCTCACATCAAGCATTGCTTTCTGGCTCCGGAGAAGAAGACGTGTGCTGCTTGGTCTCCAGGATGAACTTGTCACACTGGCTTCCTGGCATGTACTCAACTGTGCTTGTCGGTCAGAGGAGCTCGGGGCCTCTGTGTTGCTGAGGATGGCTGTGGTGCTTTTCAGGACAGCCCTGATGTTTGTTGTGAGTGTGACTTCTCGGCTCCAGCATAGAACCGTCAACCTATCAGCACAGCTCCTTCACCTGGCTGGCATAGACTTTCTAGCTTCCACCGCTGACCTTTGGGCCTTCCCAACACGGATCCATAAAAGAGACTGGCGTGAGTCCTTCTTGTGGGCTCTAGACCTCCAGTTGGACTCGGGGGAGGCATTGTCATGAGCTCTGGGTCTTTATCTGGGCTCATGTGGGACATTGCTGTGGGATTTAGGCCCTTGACTAAATATTCTGTGTCTTTGGTGTTGTGAATAGATTTCCTGCATATTCTTACGTTAACTCTGGGTGACCATCATAAAAATAATATAAACTCTATGTTCTAATTCTAATTGTTCTGTATAGAAACCCTGACTACAACAGACAACTTCCTAAAAATTATAACATTTAATTTTAATTAAATTCTTGAAAATTAGTAAGAATGATTTATGGTAAAATCATTGAAGAAAGCTACAAAATTTTAACAATAGAGTATAATGAAACAGAACCAAAGGTATATAGTAGTTTATATAATATAAAATTAAAAATACGAACTCCAAAAATCATAATCTGACAGGTAGGTATGCAGTGGTTATGTATAGTTGTTTGTTGCAAAATCTTAATAGCAAAATGAAAACTGAAAGAAATATTTCCCATGTAGGAGATTATTTAAACCTTATGATACTGTACAAAGTAATAATAAGTAACTATTAAATTTATAAAATTTAAGCAGGAGGATCACAAATTTGAGCCCAACCTATCCAACTGAATTACTTAGGGGGTCCTGTCCTGGGGAGCCCTTGTGTAGAATCCCTAGTAAAACAAAGCAAAAGGAAAAGAAAAACTAAAAATACTGTAGATAAAAATATTATGTCAGGTTTAAACTTTTAATAATTCATCTTATTTACTAATTTCTTAGTATGGCTTGTAGAAGTAAGCTTAGAGAAAATATCTATTCACAGTTAAGAGGGTAAATTCTTGAGTCATACTTCCTGGATTCGCTTACAGACTAGCTGGTTATACAACCATGATAAGAAGTCAGTGTGTATCCAGATCCATAGTCCACAATGACAGTTCATTGTTTATTCCAGCACCACTCTGCAAATAACTATCTTGCAATAGCATTGTTCATTCCTTTTCTGGGGCTTAAGATTGTTTTTTCAAGAAAACTTTAAACTTCTGAGATAGTTAATTATTTAGACTGACACTTTTAATTTCTCAGGAGAATGATATTCACTTTCCATGTCAGTCTCTCCAAAAGTCATCTCCAAAAGGCTCCTTTATTTGGAGACAGTCCACCCTCTTTAGAAATCTGTCCTCTCATCTTTTCCTGTATTTTTAAAGTGTAAGAAATACTTCTGTTCTTTCTAGGTTTAACTTGTTTCTTATGCCTTCAACCAACCTACTTTACATTTACCCAAACCTCATTCCTTTGCATGTATGGTTTTTGTTTTGATTATTCTGGATCCACCTTTTCCCTCTGTTTGCTAGTATTCTTCCATTTAGTAGTGTGGGTAAGACTCTTACCAGGTTTTGTTGACATTCTCTCACTCCCTAGTTACCTTTCTGTTTTCCTCTTTCTTTAACAAGTCAGCTATTTTGAGTCAGTCTGCATGTGAAAAATGCTACATCTATGTCATCATCAAATACTCAGTTTTTATTACTGAAATTATACTTCTTTCTTCAAATTGATTTATTGAAATTTTAATTTTGAAGGTCACTAAAGAGTTTTCCAAATTACAACGACTTTTTTATAGTTACTCTGTCCAGAAAGAAATCAGATGAGAAGTGGAACAATGTTGGTAGAAACTGATTGTAGGTTAGGTAACCAAGCATCTGAGCAGATAGGAAAAGACAGGAATTTCTGAGATCTGTAGTCCAATATGGAATTGTCTTGTCCATTGCTCTATCCCTGGGACCTTGTGCAGTCCTAGGAAAATAGAGAATGCTCAAGAGAGATATTTATTCAATTCACAAGACTGTTGAGTGGCAACATTGAGTGGGTTTGCTCCATATTCTTTGTAGTAACCGTTAACAAAATGAAAGTGTGGAATTTCCTTTTCAAAAGACATGAAAAAAAATATTATGGCACAGAAAAACTGAGAGAACATTAACAAATAAAACATTTCTTATTTATGTTAGATATAGTATGATTTAGAAAGATACCAAATTAATTACCTACAAGTAAACGAAAATACAAACACAACTTACCGGAATTTGTGGGATGCAATGAAAGCAGTCCTCAGAGGAAAACTGATTGCACTGAGTTCCCACATCAGGAAGACTGAGCGAACACAAATAAACAACCTGATGCTACAGCTCAAACATCTAGAAAAAGAAGAACAAGCCAAGCCCAAAGCCAAACGAACGGAGGAAATTATAAAGATCAGAGCGGAAATTAATGCAATAGAGTCTAAGAAAACAATTCAAAGAATCAATGAATCAAAGAGTTGGTTCTTTGAAAGAATAAATAAAATTGATAAGCCCCTGGCCAACCTTATTTTAAAAAGGAAAGATAACTGTATGTAATAATAGATTGTCATGTGATATTTCAGTGCTCACATAGTAAAATATTTAGCTTTTATAATTGAATTATTTCAATTTTTATATGACAAGAACTGTTCAACTACCTAAATTACAAAGAAAATGACTCCGTTTGCAATCTGAAAGTATACTTGAAATTTTTACATTATTATCACAGATCTTAATGTATGTTCTAAAATGACAATAACAAAGATGGGTGAATGTCTTCTCTCCATCAATTATTTGTGTGAAATTCTTGTTGATAGTCATGTTTAACAGTGCTTACACAAAAAGTGTTAAGTGTCCATGTTTCCTAATGCCAGACCCAAGACCTCATGACTAAAAAATGTAGTATTAATATTTTTAATACACACCCAGACAACTTTTATGAAGTTGCACATTATTTGCATCCTGGAATTTAAAAATCTAGACCTGTTTGACCTAACAGGAATTTCATTATTTGAAAGAAGTACATGATAAATATATTTGAGAGACTATTTCTCAGATTTTCCAAACTTCTAAGGAAAGGTGCTTTTTCCCCTGTATATCTTCTTGCTAAGTTGTACCAATGTAAACTTATTCATGGAAAATTGAAATAAGAGTCAGATACTCTTCTGTTGTAATTGTAGATTTTCTCTCAGCTTTCCTAAAATTCATTTTCTTAGTTCAGTGACAAAGGAACCAAACGTCCTTAGCTTGAAAGAGACTAAAATGATTATGTAGTTCTGGCAATATTTAAGGAGACTTTTAGAATTAATTCTATAGTTGTTAAAATTTTGTTAATATTTAATTGATATTGGTAAAGGATATTTTCATTTTCTGTTAGCTGCTGTCACTTAAAAAGTCATAACAGGACTCAGTGGCTTCAAACAACAAGCATATGTTATTAGCTGTGAATTTACTTAAGCTTTTATGTTTCCTGTAGGACTAAGTTGTGTAGGTAGTTTTGCTGATCTTAGCTAAACTCTTTCACATACTTGGGACTGGCTTTCTTTATCATGGTCTGTGGTAGCTTTGCCTTCAACAACTGGCCTATCCTCTATGGAGTCTTTCATTCTCCATCAGGCTAGTTTGGAATTGTTAACATTAAAAGTAGTTGGGCCAAATGTAGTGGTACATGCATGTAATCCCACCACTCAGGAGGCTGAGACAGGAGGATCACCACAAGTGTGAGGCCAGCCTGGGCTGCATGATTAGTTTAAGGCCAATGTGAACTACATAGCAAGACTCTGTCTTAAAGAAAAAAAAAAAAGGAGAGAGGGGCTTCTGAAGAGAGCAAAAGCATTCATAGTCTTTTGAAACCCAGGTTATGGACTGGCATGCCATCATTTCTGACACATTTTTTCTTGGTCAAAACAAATCATAATATCAGTTTAAATTCAGTGAGTAGAGAAAGAGATTCTAGCCTTTGATGAGAGAATCTGCATGGTCATATGACTAAGATCTGAATATCAAGAGGGTGAAGAAATGGGTTGAATTTGTAACAGTAACAGCACCCTACACCCCAGTTATACAGTCCTATCCCAAAAGCAAAATATGCTGACTCCTACCCAGTTCCCCAGAAGTTTAATCCTTTTCTAGCATCATGTTAATTCTAGTGCCGCATAAATTGCACAAAGTTCCATATAAACAGTAATTCTAGAATCATGCTGGGACAATGGTATCAAGTTCCCAGTAACAAAAGCAGAGAGTGTTTCCTAAATCCTGCCTTTTTTCCTGGGAGTAACTTCCAAGAGCACTGTTACCTATGACACATACTGGGCTTATGCTCACTCTATTGCTGTGCTTAGCTACTTCTGAAGTAATAGGCCATTTGACACTTGAGTGGTTAGTCGTGCATATAGTAAGTGGGAGCCCCAAAGGAGGCTTTGTACTTGGAATGATTTAATGCTTTTATAAGTTGTGACCATTTTACTATGAAAATGTATAGGCTTGTGAAGTCTAAGTCTAGTTATAGTCTACTTAGACCTTGCTACAAAAATTATACTAAAATTGTTCTCATGAAATGATTTTCTTTAAACTTTTAATTACTGCTATTTTTGAATTTTGTTTCTGTGAGACAACTCTGCTGGACACCACTTAATCTGAGATGTTAGCAATGAGTCTAAGTGGCATAGCCTTGTTTTGATCAAAGACATTAAGCTTCATTTTACATTAAACATCTTCTGGCAGTTTAAAAAAAAACTAAATAAAATGCAATTTTATTTTCCAACTCAACATCCTCTCTATGTTGTCTAAAATTTTCTTGCAAATGAACAAGTGCTTCTTTTTTATACTTTCCCTATTTTCATACTTTATCATATGCAATAAAACCAACTGATGGTCTGACTCCGGTACCTAAACACTAACATTATCATTTTGAGTCCATAAATCTGTTACATATATCATCTTGCTTTGAATTTATCACAGGCAACAGTATTACATTTGTTGCTACATAACATGGGTCAACATTTCCTCAGCAGCTACTACCAGTTTATCACTTCCTAAGAGATTACATACTATCTTTATCAGTTTTGTAACTTAGCAGCCTCTGATCACTACCTGAACCTAGAGCCAATGTTACATGTTTCAGGTTTTGGTTATGATAGTATTGTACTGCTAGATACAGTTTTTCCATCAGTTAACTATTGCTGCATAACAAACTAATTCCAATGTAATGGCCTGGAAAAATGGATATATATTACTGCTCACAAGTCTGTGAGGCAGATGGGCAGGTCGACACTAGTTTTGGTTGATCTTGTTCAGTTAGAGAAGTGACCTGCACCTCCTCAGGAATAAAGCTGTTAGACTACTTTCTTGTTAATGTTTCATGCATATCTAAGATATATACAACTTTTGAGACATAGATAAAATTTGGAATTCCTGGGTCAAACACATCTTGATTGTTACAGCTGGTTTTCTACGGCTTGTTGTGTGTGCTCAGATCTTGTACCTGAGTCTCACCAGTACTGTTCCTTACTGACATGCCTGGTGATATAATAGCCTAACTTTAGCAACTATAGGCAACTTTAGCCTATAGAGATGACTTCAAACACAAATTTCTAAAATTTCTCTGCTGGTGTAATAGTTAAATGCCCATGGGGGGGGAACAAGCTATAAAAATACTCACTCCCACAAATGCTATAAACAACTTACAAAATTTATGACTATGATGCAAACTGGAACTAAAAGAATCTCATACAAATGCAAATAAGCATTGGACAGCTTTATAATATATGACTATATGAACTTAAAGGGCTTAGACTTTGAAGTTTTAGAAAGGAAGGGTTCTCTAAATGTTTTGAAATGGGGATACCATTAAATATATATTGTAAAAGGATTAGTATGATAGTAAAAGGTAGATTAGAAGAAGCAGATACAAATGTATCAAATGTGAGCTTTCTTCATGTAGAAATTAAAGTGTATGTAAACCATAGCATATCACTTGATTTGTTTAGCAGTTCATTGAGCAAGCCATTGCTGATTGTCTAAATTGTTGAGAAGTGTTGAAAGAAAGAAGTAATACAAATTAAAATTCTTGTTTTAAAGAACTTTCAGTCTACAAAGAATTTTTTAACATATCTGTAAAATAAATGATACCTAAAAAGAAGCTATTCATAAATTAGCATTTTAAATCAAAATGAATTGATAAATATTTATTTTTAGTAAAATCATACTCTTAGGATTTTAAAATTATTATAAAATATCTTAATTATATAGCTTATCTATTTTCACATAAATTACAAAATTTGAAAATTAGACAGTTACTGTTATGTAAAGCAATTAAGTTAAAAGTTTATTTTCTGGGTTGAAATTAAATGGCAAATGTGACGAAGTGTTCACTATTATGAAGTTGAACATCTAATATGCATATGTAAAGTCACCTTGGCTCTAAACCAGAATAGATTGTTATAATCCAAGTCTAAATCTTTTTAAGTGTTTTGAGGTTGCACAAGAATACTGGGTAAAGAATGGGCAATGTTTTCAAACTGTCTCAGAGAGACTAATTTTATCTCATGTTTTTATTTTTTAGGGCTAAAATTGTATATATATATATACATATATATATATATACATATATATATATATAGTTGTATCTCTATATACAATATTCATCAATGATTTGTTTTCCTCATCATTCTTTTTCTCTTATCTGTCCTTATCATTCTTCCAATTTTTTTTCACATTGCTACTTTTATGTTCATCCCACTGTTCACTGTTCCTTTACTTTTTATTCTATTTTTGGGGGCAATAGGGGCTGCTTTTACCTTTTTGCTCATCCGTATCATTCTGTCCTGGCAGTTTTTTTATTTTACTTTCATCCTCTTTTTCTCATGCTTTCCTTCTTACTTCAAAAGATCTGTCAGCAGAGTTTGGTTATTATTTTTTGGATACAGCAATAATATCCCACTCTATGTTCATTCTGAATTAATAAAATATGTAGGAGCTATTAGTGCAAACAATTATGAACTGACTTTAAAAAAAGGAAACCCTTGAGGATGTTTTGACACACAATAAATGCATGTTAATTAAGCTTTACTTTCAAAGAGAAATCAGATTCGTAATAGACATTTGGATGGATATTGAGGTTCTTAATATCTTTTTTGTTATTCAGATCTTCATTTTACGTTCCCTAGTATAAATCAAAGTAATCAAATTAATAATAATTTAAGAGGTGCATTAACTTTATTATACATTTCACTGTTATATATAAAAACTTTTAAAAAGTAATAGGCAATATTATTTAAATCAATTGAGCATATTTCAGTCCCTACTGTGTGATAAGATTCAATAACAAAAATCAAAATCCTCTCTGTTTCCTTTATTGATGAAAATACTTCATAGAGCGGTGGGGTTAGTTTTGATGGACATAAGAAGGTAGTTTAGGTATATTTTTTGTCACGAGCAAAAAAACTGAAAAGAGGGATAGAAGGAAAACAAAATAGGAAAATAGTGTACAGATAAATTAAAAGTTCATATTGTGAAGTTTTTAAAAAACATTAGTCATAGACAGTAAGTGGGAGATAAACTATAGCTTCATTAATTTGTTTATCTAACATTTATACATCATATCATTAGCAGAGCTGTGTGGCAGACAGAGGGATACATAAAGGATTACTGTGGGGACCCTGGTCTAAAAGTGTTATACAAGCAAGGTAAATACTCAGATAAACTGGTTTAATCAAATACACAAATAGAAAATTAAGGCATCATACAGGTCTTTTCTTTCTCAGGATTAGGAGAAATGCATTTCAAGTAATGCATTGGTAAAAATTAATATTTAATTAAGATAAATATTTGTTGAATATTTAGTATATTACAGATGTTTTCCTAGACTTTCTATATGCTTAGTATTCTTTGGTACTAATGGTGTGAAACACAGGATTTTAATTTAATTTACAGAATAAGAAATTGACCATGTCATAGAGTTAATAAATACAAGAATCAGGTCCATTTGACTTTTGAGAAGACATAATTTCTTCTATCTTATTTGAACAATCTGGGTTTAATTTGACAGGTTTTGAAAAGTTTTTGGACATCCATACTTAAATTGAAAGTACAAAATAATGATAGTAAATAAGACAGTTATATTTTTCATTTTCGTTCACTTTTTTTTTAGTATATGCATGTAGTACATAATAATCACATTCCTTCTGAAGAGTTGGTACATGTACATAACACAACTCAGTCTTTTTCTACGCCTCTTCCCCTCCACTATCTCTTCCTTGCACTGTTTCCTATTTGCAAAAAATCAGTCCTTCCTATTGTCTATCTTTTGTTTTGTTCTTTATTTATATTTTAGTTTCTCATATAAGAGAAGCCATATGAAATTTAAACTTATGTGTCTGATTTACTTCACTAAACCTGATGGCCTCGAGGTACGTTGATTTTCCTACAAATTACTCATTTATCCTTCTTTATGACAGAATAATACCCCACTGTATATAAATACAAAACTTTATTTATTCATTTATTGGTGGACATATGAGCCACTTCCATGTTTTAATATTGTGAATTTTGCAAAAGAAAACACAGACTGTACAAAAGCCTGTTTAGTAAACATGGGTATATGTGTATCACTGTAATATGGTGTATTAAATTCTTTCAAGATGATACCAGAAGGGAATAAGTGGTCAAATGGTATTTTTAGTTTTAGTTTTTTTGAAGAATTTCCATATTGATTTTCATAACGTTATTCCTTGTAC
Source organism: Dolichotis patagonum (assembly GCA_004027295.1). Taxonomy (NCBI): domain Eukaryota; kingdom Metazoa; phylum Chordata; class Mammalia; order Rodentia; family Caviidae; genus Dolichotis; species Dolichotis patagonum. Next base: position 90,715 of record PVJX010001356.1, read on the forward strand.
TAGTTTATATTTCGACCAACATTGTTGAAGGGTTCTTTTTTCCCTATAGCCTATTAGCTTTTATTACTTGATTTCTTAATAATAGTTATTCTTTCTGGAGTAAGACAGAATCTCAGTGTTATTTGCACTTCTCTAATGGCCAGGTACATTGAACACTTTTTTCATGTACTTATTGAATTTATACTTCTTATTGTGAGAAGTTTCTGTTCATTTGCCCATTTTTGTTTGCATATTTTATTTTAGGGGCTTAAGTTTTTTGAGTTCTTTATTATAAATATTAGCCTTTGAAGAATAGCTGGAAAATTATTTTTTCTATTCTGTAGGCTATCTCTTCACTTTAGTTTTTGTGTTCTTTGCTGTGCATAAGCTTTTTAATTTTGTATGATCCCATTTTTGAGTCTTATTGTCATTTCTGTGCAACTGGGTTTCTGTTCAGAAAGTGCTTGGATACACCTATTGATTTGCAAGTTTTACTTACTTTGACTCCCATAAGATTAAGTGTTTGTGTTTTGATATGTAGATCTTTAATCCATTCAGGTTTTGGTTTAGTATATGTTCGGATATATGGGGCTAGATTCACTCTTCAGGATGTAGATAGCCAGTTTTGTCAGCATCATTTTTTAAAGAGGCTACCTTTCTTTCAGTGTATGTTTTTTTTGGTCCTTTTGATAAAGATCAGGTCGCTGAATATGTGAAGGTTTGTTTTTACATTCTCTATTATGTTACACTGATCCACATGTCTGTTTATGTGCCAGTACTATGCTATTTTTGATCACTGTAGTTTTGTAATAACTTGATACCTGGAATTGTGAATTGTGATGTCTTCTTCTTTGCTGTTACCCAGGATTTTGTTTCCTATTTTGATTCTCTTCTGGTTTCATATGAATTTTGGGGTTGTTTTCTCTAGTTCTGTGATGAATGCTATTGGCATATAAATTTATTGCAATAAGTTTGTTTATCAGTGTTGGAAGTATGGCCACTCTGAAAGTATAGATTCTGCCTCTCTAGGAACACTGGGTATCTTTCCATTTTTGGATGTCCTCTTTGAGCTCCATTTTTAGAATACTGCAGTTTTTGTTGTAGCAGTGTTTTGTTTCTTTAGTTAATTCCTATATATTCAATATTTCTTGATATTACTGTGAAATTGCTTTTCTGTTTTATTTCTTAGTGAGTTCATTATTGGTTGTGGTGGATTGACAACTGGTGGTCAGTTTAACAGCAAATGAACTGAATCAGCATGGTGCTGAGTGTGGAAGGCCCACCCGAGGACTCTTGGTAAGATAAAAAGGAGAAGTGGAAGGAAGAGCTTAGTGGTGGTACTGATTGGTGCTGTTAGTGCTCATGTTGCCGTGGGCTCTCCTGGAGGGGCTTGCTGAGCTTCTTTCCTGATGTGAACTTGGCTCCTCTCATTGTCAGGGAAGCTTGGGTTCTTGTTGTCACTGAGAATGGCTGTTGTACACTTTGGGGGAGTGCTGGTCCTTACTTTGAGCATCTCTTCCTGGCTCAGAGCGGAAGATGGTATGCTATTCAGTCTGTAGGAGAGCTCATGCTGGCTACCTGATTGTGAAGGAAGTTCTTGGATATTCTCATGGTCAGAAGAGCTTGGGACCTCACTGTCACTGAGGAAGACTGTGGTACTTTTGGGGGGAGCTCTGGTCCTTACTTTGAGTGTCGCTTCCTGACTCCCGCACAGAACCCTCAGCCTACTGGCACAGATCCTTCATCCCACTGTCACAGACTTTCTAGTTTCCACTACGACCTTCGGGCCTTCCCAGCACAAATCTGTGAAACAGACTTGCATGAGACATTGTCATGGGCTCTAGGTCTTCAGCTGGACTCGTGAAGGTATTGCCATGGAATCCAGGCTTTCAGGTGAATTCTTTGGGGTCTGTAGTGTGTGGACAGATTTCCTGCACTTTTCATGTTTGACTCTTAGAATGATTATTATAAAATAATTATGTATCCTGTATTAAATTGTTTTCCTTGCAATCCCTGACTGAAACATTGGTGTACACAAGCACTTGATTTTGCATGTTGATCTTTTATCCTGCTACACTGATGAATTTAGTTATTAATTGTAGGAGTTTTTAAATGGAAATTTTTTTTTTTTTTTTTTTTTTTTTTTTTGGTACCGGGGATCGAACTCATGACCTTGCGCTTGCCAGGCAGGCACTTAAGCCACTGAGCTAAATCCCCGGCCTTTAAATGGAAATTTTAGATCTTTCATGTAGAGGATTATGCCATCTGCCAATAATTGTACTTAGACTTGTTCCTTTTCTGTACATATCCATTTTATTTTTTTCTTTTGTGTGAATACTCTAGCTAATAGTACAAGTACTGTATTGAATACAAGTGGTAACAGTGGACATATATATCCTGTTCCTGATTTTAAAGGAAAAGTTTTCACTTTTATCTCTTTTAAGATGATTTGGCAGCATATTTGTCATATTTGGCTTTTATCAATTGAGGTAAAATCCTCCGTATCTATTTTTTTAGGGTTTATATTATAAATGGGTGTTGTATTTTGTCAAATGCTTTTTCTGCATCTCTTGAGATAATTATGGGGTTTTTGTTGTTGTTGTTGTTTTTGTTTTTATCCATTCTTCTGTTTATGTGATGTATTTCATTTACTGATGTGTACATGTTGAACCATCCCAGCATCCCTAAAATGAAGGCTACTTAGTCATGATGTGTGGTCCTTTTGATGATTTGTTGCATTCTGTTTACCAGTAACTTTTTGAGGATTTTTGTGTCTTTGCTCATTAAATAGATTGGCCTGTAGTTTTATTTTGTTGTTGTTGTTGTTGTTGTTGTTGTTGTTGTTGTTGGATCCTTTTATGGTTTTCCAATTAGGAAAATGCTAACCTCCAGGAATTACTTAGAGTAGTCCTCCTTTGTGATTTAGCTCTTTTCCTTTATACTTGCATTTATTTGGATCTTTTCTTTCTTTTTTTAAAAAGTAACATTAGCTATGGATTTGTCTGTTTTGTTTATTCTTTCATAGAACAGTATCTCAATTCATTGATTCTTTGTACTGATTTTTTAAGTCTCAATTTTGTTGACTCCTGCTGTGATATTTATAATTTCCTCCCTTGTACTAGCTTTGGGATTTTTATTTGTTTTTAGTATTCTCTCATTTATCTTATTTTTGCAAGTTTTTGTATGCTTTGTCATGGATAGCTTCACTATTTGATTTTATTAGCAGAATTATAAGCATAAATTCATACTGATACATTAATTTTACTTCAGATTAAGTTCAACTCTTGAGTATTGATAGTCTTTATTCATGTCAGTTTTACCTTGTATGATTCAGAAATTTTCTTGTATACAAGTATCTTCAGTGATGGTCATGGTTATTTTTCTCTTGATGAATTCTCCCCTTTCCATTTGACAACCTGGATTCCAGTGCCCCTAGAATCATGTTCTAGAGACCTGTCTTTTCAGGGTGACTCTCAGAGTAATTCCCTATTAATATAGTGTTGACGTTGTACCAGTGGAAATTCTACAAGGAATCGCTTGACTCGTATCGTAGACTCAAACCATATTTGTTTTGCGCTTTTCCTTTCTCTTTCTCACATAGCTTTAGGTAAATAATTATCCAAATAAGAATGTCTTTATGTTTTTCTAGCCCTTTTATTGGGAAGTGATTTCAAGCAGCGAGTGTTACTGCAGATCCTTTAGTAGGTGGGACACTTTTGGTCTCAGTTATACCGAGAAATTGATTCTACACTCTCTCTGCTCACCGCTCATCTTGGTGCCCATCTAGACTAGTTTTATTTCTGCCTGCTACCCTGCGTTTTCATTGCTTTTCTGACCCATTAAAGTATCTGAATTGCTTCTGTACTTTAATGTTATGTATACGTGTGTGTGTGTGTGTGTGTATGTGTGTGTAAGAAAGAGAGAGACACACACACAGACATAAATTATCATATGATCCCACATTTGGAGTAAAGTTGAGTTGAATCAAAATTTTATGATCTAATTGTAGCAAAAATTCTCACGGGATTAGTAAAACATGACTTCCAACACTGAGTAGATTTCTAGCCTTTTGTTTCCAGCTTCCATCTCAGGTATCTGCTGTTCCAATATGGACTTTCTGTAAATACCTCGTATAATTTTATGTTCTCAATTCTCTTGATTCTTCTTGTCTCATCTGAATATTTTTCCAATCATTTTTCATTCTTTAAGACTCAGACTAGTAATCACTTTCTGTGGAACATGTCTCTTGGTTCTCTCACCTTTAGATATGTTATCATTCCTTTCTTCATGCTTATAAAGCAGTTTGCACATGAGTTTCTTCAGTTTCATTCCAGTCATTCAAAGTGAGATATTCAAATGTCTGCTGCTCAATACTGTTGTTACTATATAAAGTCATGGATTGTGGCCTATTTATCTTTGAAATTCTAGTGCTTAGTATGGTGTTTATTGCATCTCAGGTAGTTTGAATATGCCTAATAAGTAACTGTGTAGTTGTTAGAGCAAATTAATTTAATTTAGACTCATATCTTTCTAATTTACAAATGTGGACTTAATATAAAAAATACAGAAAAGTTTATAGAAAATGAGAGTACATGGTAATATTAATGTGTCTTAGAAATACTCATGTAAAAGCATAGTTAAAGTAAGTATATAATAGTTTCCATACAAAGTTAAATAACATACATCCCTTCTAAGAGGAGAATACCAATGTTAGCTTATATAAATGCTCTCTTACACTGTTACATGTAATTTCATTACTGTAATGACAAGGAAATATAAGATAGTTGTGAGCTTAAGCAGATAAAGTTACTGGAGTATTTACGACTCCAGTATTATATAAGCATTATGTTAATACCCAAGTGGGAAGTGATGACTCAATGTAGGATTTTAGCAAATATTAAGCCTAAAATACAAACTAGTCTGAAAGTGTGATTGGAATTAAAAAAAAAAAATCTAGCTTCATGGTTAGTCAATGATACATTGGAGTGTCAGAGCCTTAGAAAAATGTGAAATATTTCTGAATGATAAACCTGCAAAATTGTACCTGTGGGATTTATACTGCACATGGTAGTTTTTATACTGGACAGCAAATAAGAAGACACAAGCCAAAAGGCTTAGCCTTGGAGAAGAGTCCTCCAGGCAAGTGTTGGCTGAATGGGTGTGAGCAAACAGAATCAAGTGAACAACTAAGTGTGTCTTGAATAGCTTCTTTAAAAAGTAGGTTCCTGTCTCCAGCACAGACTTTACATTATTGAATTCTCATTATTCTAAGGTAGATAATACCTCATTAACCAGATTAGAAAGTTAGATATAGAAAAACTACAAGACTTAACTGAATCCTGATACAACCTCTAAGTGACAGGGTATAAACTGGCACTTGGAGATATAAACCCATGTTCTCTGGCAACAGAACAAATGTTATTTTGGTTATTCTGTGATGCAATTTTCATTAGAAAAGAACTTGATGTTTCCTATGCAGGAGAGAAAAATGACAATATGTGGATAGAAATAAATGGCTGCACTGTAGATAGAGAAGGTTAGTTCTTGACTTAAATTTTTAATATCAATTTGTTCTATTCAGACTGCCAAGAAATACAGGGTGAATAAATTCTAATCATTTTCTGTCTCTATCACTTAATGTTACCAAATATTTTGTACCAGATTATAGTTGTCAAAAATTTTCTACTTTTATCGATAACGTTCTTATTTCATTAACATTCTTCACATTCCTCATACAATAAGGATTTGAATGCTAATCCGGTTTTAGTGGAGCTTTAAATATTGGGTTAAATCTGTATTCTATATATTGAAAAATTAATTTCTTTCATTTGAAGAAAATCATCAAAGTTTAAAATTTGGAGATATTAGGCTGGGTGGCGTACCCATGTAATCCTGGCACTTGGGAAGCTGAGGCAAGAGGATTCCTGCGAGTTCGAGGCTAGTCTGGACTACAAAGTGAGTGCAGGCCTAGCCTGAACTTCATAGTGAAACCTTGTTTCAAACACACATGCGCACGCACACACACACACACACACACACACAATTGGTGATGTTTATCATTTTTCTCTAAACTGAAGTTTTTAAAAACAGTTTTCATAATCTTATGTGTGACTTTGTGAAGAGAACCTAAGTCTTCTATGTTAGGGCACTTTACAGCCCACCCACCCATACAGCTGTTTCTCACCAGTAACAAAACTGAGGCTTGATACTTAGAACTCAGTTAACTGAGGTTAAATAATATGTTTAGTCTTACATAGTTTCTTTTTTTTTAAATTTTATTTAAAGAGAAAAACAAAACAAAACAGAAAAAAAGAGGCAACAATACAAAAATCCAAAGAAAAAAAGAAAAGAACAACAACAACAACAAAAAAACCACTCAGAAATCACTACTTGATAAATTACATACTGTCATCTTGGAAATAGTTGTTCAAGTTACAAATTAAACATACAAAGTAGACATTCAAACAGTGAGACTGTTTACAGTTCTGCTCAATGATCTAACAAAAACAGTAATACGGTCATCCATCTTACACACTTAAATATATATACAGTCATATCCTTTAGAGCACTCTTCTTTTTTCTCTTTTACAGTAGCAATTACACATTTTGGGTTTTATTACTCCTATATTTCTTAATACTTTTTACACTGGAGACACAATGTGATATTTCTAAATATGATTGTTATTTATTTCACTCATGAGAATAGTCTCAAGTTGTCTCCATTTCCCTACGAAGGCCTCAAGATCATCCTTCTTCACAGCTGAGTAATATTCCACTGTATAAAAATACCACATCTTGATAGTTTCTTGATCACAGGACTGGGTACAGAAAAAGTAATTTGTATACTGCTAACAAAATATCCCAGATACCCTGTTCATAGTGCATAATTTGAAGTTTGTGCCTAATACAGTGTTTGTCATTTGCTTACCCATAAGCTAGTGCAAGTATCTGTGTCTGTTTCAAATACATTAATTTTCCCCTGGACTTGAGCTTAATAGGCACTCAAAAATGTCTGTTAGATGAATGAATGAATGTCTTCCTGGGACCTATAAAGCTAAATGGGGATATAGTTAGCTTTAAAAAAATAAATACATTATGGCTGTAAAGATGTAGGCATACAGAGAAGAAAATGGATAACCTTTAAGAGGGGTAGGGGTGGTTGAGAAAGCCTTCTTAAGAGGAGCTGATACCTAATGCTTAAGAATGAAGGATGCTGAAGAGCTTACCTGCTGTGGAAGTGCGAGAGGGACCACACATTTTATATTGAAGAAAAGTAAGCGCAAAGGCTGAAAAATTGAAAGAGTATAGTGTGTTTAACCAAAAATACTGCTTTTGTATTAGCATTGCCAAAATCAATACTGTACTGTTCTCTTACATATAGAACTTTAACAACATCTCTTCAGTAAAGAAGATTCATGTGCCCACTATTCTGGGAGAACCGATTAATATCTTCCTAGCTTGCAAAGCAATTTCCTCTCAGTGGGATTTTTCTGAAAAGTTCACTTTGAAAAACATATCAAGATGGGAGGGTGAGAAATTTCATAGCTTGAATGAAAAGATAGTGCTAAGACAAATGTATTCTCTAAAAATATTTTAAAATGTTTTTTTCAGTTTAATTAAAGAAAATTTAGGTTTTATCCCATCATATAAAATCTAGTTATATATTGGAAAATGTCAACTTTAGTTGAATAAAATACAGGAAGCAAAAAATTATACCAGTATAAGAGATCTCCCTTTATTAAAGAGAAATTTATTTACTACTCTGTGTATTTCCACCATTCTGGGTTTCAATTAATCTTTTTATTGTTGACATATGAATACACTTCACTACCTAAATATAGAACTTCACACTGAAGTTGTCTCATCATAGCCATTAACAACCAACTAAAGAAGAGGTCACGTGGAGAGATAAGGTAATAGTTACCAAATCATTGCTTAATATAATTCATTGTGCTAGTGGATAGCTGTAGAGAACAATTTATGTTTGATTTGGTTTTGTGCTGTAGCTGCTACTTTCATTGCAGATTTATGACCATATCTTATTCTTTGTGATTGTTCATAGTTACACGTTGTACTTTTATTCAAAATGATGCCAGGTCATTTCTTTAGTCCTGAAATCTTGACTTGGCTTGACAGGTTAAAATACTTTTCATCTTGTTTTCTAGTTTACGTTTATTGAGCATTTACTATAAACATGGCTTTGGTGGTGCTTTTCATACTTACTTCATTTTTACACAGTATTTACATAGTAGTCACTGTTTTATAGTTTCCACCATTGCATCATGCTTCCCAGTAACCACTGAAATACAGCTCATTTCCTGTATTATATTTTCCTTTGTTCTTAGAAATGATATATAACAGTGATTTACATTATCCAACAATTACTGCATAGCAGGCACTGTTCTAAATGTTTCACGATTTATCTATTTAATCCTCCATATAATGTTATGAGGTCTAGACTATGATTAGCAACTTTGATGAAGAAACCAGGAAACAAAAGATTTCAGTAACTTTCCCAACATTACAAAGCTAATTAACAGAGCTGAATTTAAATCCAGACTCCAGTAAACTCTATTTCTTCTCATGGTACTGTGTTGTGGTGGGTACATAATAGATAGGGTATGACTTAAGAAACAGATGCCTTGAAAGAAGAAATGATCTGATTGTGGATTTAAATTAAAAGCACTTAGGCAAGAGTTCTCTGACACAGGTTCACTGTGCACTCACTGATTGCCACCACGTCTGAGTCCAGTGCGGCGAGCATTTTTATGCACCGCAGGTTATGTGAACTAGTTTCTTACTTCAGTCATGCAGTGATGGACAACAGAACATGGAATTCAATGTAGCTTGTTCTTCAAGGCTTAGAGAAGCTGCGTGGGCTGATGGTGTCTGGATGGTGCAAGAGTCACTTGCTCTGAGGCTGAGGTGCCCTGGAAGGCAGACTGCCATGAGTTCTGTACATAATAGTACATAATAGTACAGAAGCAATGAAGGACATGCTGTTTTTTAGAGCGCAGTTAAACAGTGCCATGGTGGTGTTGTATGCCCAGCACATGATACAAGCAGAAAGGAATGAGAAAGGTGTTGTCAGAGGCCACTAAGAGGATATGTCTATAAACTCTGTGCTGCCCTTAGTAAGGAAGTAACACATGCTTTTATTTCCCCACTTTCTGTGTCCTTCTAAAGCTTTGTATTCCATGGCCTGCTTAGAAGACACATACACATGTGTGTACACATACATACTTTAAACAATATCTGCAATAGATCAGGCAATGATACTGAACATGCATTGGGTCTTTAGCATTGTAGTCATTGGAGACAGAGGGGAGAACAGATGAACACAACTCTAATCTTGGGGCAAATGTGTACATGCTGAATCTTCATATCTGTTACCACACCTCCACATGTTTTTAGGGTGAACTTTGATTTGTCAATTTTTTTTACAATGAACTTTTTGAGGGAAAGATTTGCAATTCATTCATTTAATATATCCAGCTCTTAGGAATTCATCAAAATGTAGTAACTTCTTTGTGGATATTTGCTAAAGGAAGGGCGGGGAGGATACAGGAATCAAGAAGGGACAGACAATTAAAAGTATGTATTAAGATTCTATGTGTCACAACATTTTTAAATCTTCACTTAGATTTTTCATTCAGCTTTTTGCAGTTATTAGAATGTGTGTAATTCAATTCCTGCATTGTCAGGGTTCTAATCCATTTTATAAGAAGTATAGTTGGCAGAGTTTTCTATTTTCACAAAAATGTGTATTATCTGTGCATAGTTTATTCCTTTCCTATTTTTAGAGTTTAAATCACATTAAGGTGTAGGCAACAAATTTTAATGTTACTACTCAATATTCTCAATATTGTATTCTTTAGCTTTTAGCCTATTTTTTTTTAAAAAATTTATTAATGATCAGATCATCTTCATATTACTTCATTTTGCAAGCTGTACTATTGCCTGAAACCTTGGTCCACCTTAAGATATGAATGAAAGTGAAAAGATTAAACATTTATATTCTTACCTGTTTTTCACCTACGTTCATTAATTTTCTGTAGTTTCTACATACTGTTCCTGTGGAAGTCAGGATTGACTCTCAGATATTAAATTCCTAACAACAAAAATAGTGTTTTAATTATTTTTGAATAAAACTTGTATGAAGTTATAATTGGCTCAACAGTTGATGGGGACAGTTTTGGTTTTAGTTACTTTTGTCACATTATATAGTGTCCCAGATGTGTATAGAAGCATAATTCGTTTAGGGTTAGTAATTTTTATAGATACTGAATATAAATTTTTATTTTATCTATAATGATTCATACTTGTGCTATTTCTAAACATTGTTTATAATTGTCTTAATTTTGTTGTCTAGTATTTGTAATGTAAATTATCTCTTTGATTCTTGTAAGCAATTTAATGTGAGAAAATGCTTTGTACTAATAATAAAGCAAGTGTTTTTGCTAGATATTTTTAAGTAAATGAGTTTTTTACCTTAATTAAAACAGCTATGTGTAAGATATATGATAATGAGTGTAACATGATAGTTTTAGTATATTGTAACATAAAATTTTCAAATTATCTGGAATTACAGACCATGTTGTAAGACTATTACAAAAATGAAATTATGATACCCACGGCTAGTCTGTAGAACAAATCAAACCTGTCTAAGAGTCTTAAATTTGGATTTCACAAACTATGAGGTAACACCTACTGTCACAGTAAACTATAAATCTTAAAGGAGAAATGTTAGAGAAAAGCAAGAATCTTAGACACTTATAAAATCTTTGGTAACTTCTTAGTGATCACCAGAATCTTAGAAATTGACAATAAAATATTTCAAATTGAAAGCATGTCAGAAAATATGCCAGTTTATCTTTGTCTTTAAAAAGAAAATAAGAAAAGCTCCTAACTCATCAGCTTCTCATAAAGATATAATTCAATATTTTATCTATTTTATTGATTATGGAGATTTAATGTAATATTTATAAAACAGAGAACAGTACTAGTATAGAATAATACCTGCATAGTCTTTTTCTCTCACTCTCCTCCCTCTCTCTCTCTGTCTTTGTCTCTCTCTCTCTCTCTCTCTATATATATATATATATAATTATATATATATATATATATAATTATATATATATATATATATAATAAGGGCGGTTCATATATTAGTATGTTAATTGCATAAGTTTGAGTAACAGTTATAAAAGTTTCTCATAAGCATTAAAAGCAATAGAGTACTGCCAAAATTTTGTTTTATCTTTTCCATATTATTTTGAATTAATTTATTTCCAAGTTAGCTAACTCCAAAGGTATAGGAACTGAACATCTATTCACTGGAGGATGCAATGGAAGAGAAACCAGAAAAGTGAATCAGCTGTTGCAATCCAGTGTTATAATTTCTTTGATAAAAGAATCCATGAAATGCTGTGAAAGATCAGATTGGTTCCATGAGAGTTACCCAGGTGACTCCTTTCAAAAAAGTCCTGAGTTGAATTCTAAACCAAATTGAAGTATGACTCTTGCAAAAATGGAGGACTAAGTTGGAATATTTAGATAGGTAATGACTGGACCTACTCATAGACCTGTAAGAAGAGTTCTGGTGTGGGACAAGTGTCCCCCTAGAACTGTAGGAATGCAAAAGACAAAGTTGCAGATGATCCTGTGCCAAGTTCTCCCTTAAAGTAGCAGAATGTCATGTTCACACTGGGGCTCTAGACAGATCACCAGTATTGTATAGAACATGTTAAAAAAATATATCCTGAATAAATTTTCCTCTGACTTGGGGTAATCCACATAAATGTAATTAAGAGAATGGCTATTTAAATTTAAATAGTTAAATTATGTTTATGAGGACAGGGTTTATTTATTACTTTTGAGAAGGGAAGAGTGCCATCATTATTAAGAATCAAGAACGTTAAGTAAATTTGCAATGAACTCGAGGCTTGACATTCAGTGATTCCTAGAGGAAGAAAATCTACATCTGATATTTTTTCTCTAAATGTGTTACTTGAATCTTTAAAATAACCTCAATCACTATTGCACTTATAAAGACTTTTTAAAAACTGCACAAAATATCCCTGTTGAAAGCCTTTTACATGAAATTTAGTCCATCTAGCATATTTTTAAATAACCATTACAGACTCAGGTTTCAGTAAGTAACTCCCTTCACCAGTACAGAATTTAAAATACAGTGTGTGTTTAATAATTTTGAGCTGGAATATACCTGCTGTGTATTATATCTCTGGGTAGTATATAAAAAATTGCTTCTAAATTCTGTTATTGGTGAATGCTATGCCTAAAAGCAAATGTTGTCTTTATTGCCTTCACAGTTGTTTTAGCTAAATGAGGCCCTCCTGGCCTAATGCTGTCATTCACTGTATTTCTTTGACCAGATCTTACCTTTGTTCTGTTAGCTTTGTGAGTCATCATCCACTCCATTGTGCTCATCCTATTGAAACACTAATGGGCTTCTTTTTTAGACTTTGCAAGAGTCACTTTGCAAGGGTTATAAGTAAGCAAAAGGCACATGGGAGAATGATGGGATTTGTTTTGCCTGATCAATTCATATGAACAGTGCAAAACATAAAATTTATACAAGATGATGTGATTTTTCTACATCTATTCATCTTTTATTTTCTTAAAACCATAGATAGTACTTCCTGATTACAAGAAAAATATACAAAAATGTAGTATTACAGACAGTAAAACTATACCCCACATTTTAAACCTAAATCATATGCCTTTAGAAAGCTTTAAATATTTGTATAAGTATTATTTTTTTAATAACCTCTAGGAATTCCATAGTTAAAAATAACTATGATTTATGGATTAGACTATTTGATTTTCTCTTTCACTTCTTTAATAGAAATTAGATGTTCAGGATTTGATCAGATAATTTGCTGAGTGTTTAAATTTTAAAAACTTATTGCAATAAAGAATATGCTGCCAATAATGTTGCAATAACTGTGTCCAAAGTAAGAGGGAGTATTTTGAGTACTGTAAACATTAATTGAAATGTATCTTTTATTGTAATAAATTTTAACAAATATTCACCATATGTTTGATCATCTTACATATATATATATACATGTCAATATTATACTGTTATTATTTGTGATATTGCTTTCCAATAAATCATAAAATATGGAAAATTTTCAGTTTTAAATTTTACTGGACCGTTTATATGTGTGTGTGTGTGTGTGTGTGTGTGTAATATGGGACTTAAAAAATTACTTTTTTGTTACTTTTCCTAAATTAACTTCATTTACATTAATATAAAGATACATATATTTCAAAATTTGAAAAGATAATTTGCAGTGTGTATGGGAAGACCACAAAACAACGTTTTTTTGTTTTTTGTTTTTTTTTTTTTTCTGTGAAGCCTGAAAGATGCTTGATATAAATCAAAGAGTTTATGACACTACTGAAGAAAGAGTCCGGGTGAAATAAGATTACTGAGTAGTAGGAAAGCTATAATACAAACTGTCAGTACTGTCACCCAGTTTTCTCTAAGGTCTATACAGGATCAAATGTGTATTGGGATCATGTAACGGCTGTCTCAAATGTGAAGGGGACCACAACTGTGAGCAAGAATATCTTAGTTTGAAAAACTTGTATGTAATTTGTATTTAAATTACAATAGTGTGTTGACTTATCAAATGTACTATGAAACTGGGACTTTTAAAAATGGCTAAATAGCAATTAAACATATAAAATACATTTATTTATAATATAAACGTTCAAATTCATTTAAACTTATTCTAATTAAAATGTTTCATTATATAAGCATTAACTTGCTTATAAATAGTTATCAAAAGAACATATTTATACTTAGAATGTTTTATGGGGAATTATCCTAAATATCTGGAAAGTAAGAAATGTTTCTTTACCTCTCTTATCAGGTAGCAGCAATATAAAAGGGAAAAGGAGAAATATGCTTGACATGGGCATTCAAATGGTACAAGAGTTATGAAACAATGTATGGAGCAAAAATGCATGAAAGCCTATTACATGGATTTTCATAGTTAACAGTTGTAGCTGTGAGATTTTTATTCAACAGCTGGCATCCATAATAAAGAACAGCTCTGTCCACAATTACAACTAGCTATTTTTAAACTATGATTTTCACATTATGCTATGCAATCTAATATATTACCTTAATTTTCCAAATTCTAGGAAAACCACCTACAATCAATAATTTATTTATTTTTATTTGAGGAATATGTTTATGTAATACTGTTAAAATGAGCACTCAACCAAAATCCTAAAGAAATATTTCATCTATATAACTAGCACTTAATCACTGATAAGTTGGACTTACTATATTTTTATGGTCTGTCTTGTGAAGAAAGGAAGTGACTGAGGAATTTTCCATAAATGTGTATAAGCACCTGTATATGTACCACTCAGTAGCAAAGGTCAGTGGCAGCAAGCCTATGGCACATGTTTAGCAGTGGGTGTTTGTATTACTGGAAACTCTGTAAGGCTCAACGTCACTAGTATAGTTGCTGAGAATTAACGGGGAATTACAGTCTATTCCGTGTGTGAGTTCATAATCGCCCTTTTTTTTCTAAATGGGCTGCATTAGGCAATCGAGGGGTTATTTATTGTTTCTGTGTGTGTGTGTGTGTGTGTGTGTGTGTGCGCGCGCGCACCGGGGATTGAACTCACAACCTTGTGCTTGCCAGATGCAGGCGCTTATGCGGCAGAGCTAAATCCCCGGACCCCAATTGAGTTTTTCATTTATTTGTTCAGTCATTTCACTTTATTTGGCAGCTAAAATGTTTATGGTGTATTGGTATCTGCTGTAGGAAATAAAATAACCACATATGAATCCTGAACTTGCAGTGTGAAGCTCTGCTATTCTCATCTCTACACAAGTCCTACTTGTCCTTTACCTTCCACCGTATATATCTCAAAGTATTATCTCTTTTTCCTGATTGGAAAAAAACTTTTTTCTTCTTCTCATATGATCACTTAAAGCATGTTTGTCTGATGCCTATTATGTTTAATGTGTGTGAATAACTGCAAAACATTATACTATAACTTCACTCATAGCAATGCATAACTTTCAGAACACTTTGAGGGTTATAAACAATAGCTATTATTTTACTAAAGTATGTGCTATTTAGTATAATCATAAAATCTTTAAACTCTAAAATACAAATTAATATAATATGTACTTATGTGAAAATATATCTGCAGAGATTAGACCATTTGCATAAAGTCTGAAAACCAGTAAAGGGAAGTAAAAAATTAAACAGGCATGAAAGAGTATACTCTTAACATTATCCTGCAGTTTTAGAATTAATGAATTTAAATGCCCTTTGAAGAAATAAAATATTTGAGCACTTCATTACTTCATTATTGTTAACATACATGTATGTCTGGGTACATGTAAAAACCCACACATATTCTCCTATGTTTCTTTCATATATATATGAAAGATATATATATTCCCCCTCAGTTGTTGGCCTACATGTCAGCCATCCAAAATTACACCCAGAATTATTAATTTGCTAGGCAGTTGACATATCACAATGATCAAAGTTCTTCTATATTTATTAATTTGACTAGAACTGCTATTGCATTATCAATATAAAAAACTGATGAGTACTTAATATTCGATTGTTGTGTAATCATTTTTTGCTAATTCCATGTCAAAGATTCAGTTTATAAGTATTGTCTTATACTATTTCAATAAATTTGCAACAGAAGTTGAAAATAGGAACAATTTTCCTTTTTTGCTGCAACTTATAGTGATCTCAGTCTCCTCTACAGTTCTCTGCTTATTAACCAGTAACACTCATTTGGAAAATGCTACAAACCTATTTTAACAAGTTTATTCATTGTTTTTAAATCTCCTTTTATTACATTTACTTACTTTTAATTCTCTTTTGAAATCTCCTTCCAAAATCTCTTTTTAAGAGTAAGAAAACACAGTAAGATTAAGAGCAGCATTGTTCAGTATGTATGATGGTTTTCTTTCTGTGTAGTAATAATAGTTCAATGCTTGTTTAAAAAATTTAAAAGGTGATAGGTTTGTTTTATGCACATACTTTATTTGCTTGTAAGACAACAAGATGTTATATATGTTTGTAATTTCTTGTGAATGAGAATATTGCAGCATATCTAATTTCTTAAATAATAATGTGCTAGGAAATTTACCTTTCCAGAATAAATGACTATACTATAGTTGCTTAAAAATAGTAAGAAAGCAAACTTTTTAGTACAGCATTAATTAGAGAAAAATGAAAACTCAAGAATGCAAAGGTTAATGGATTGAATTAGAAAGGTTTGCCTAAACTCTGAGAGATTTATGAAAAGCTGTATCTGTTTTTTTCAGTAGCACCTCCATGACTACTAAGGTTGGATAAGTTTTCAAAACTGTGTGATCACACAAAATCCTTACCATTTTATCTTGATTTGAGATGTCACTTGAGAAAAGAGTCATGATTGTCCTTTAGATATTTTCATAAACTAAAATTAAACTCTAGGACAGACATGCTGTTTTCTGGGAGTGAGTTCTTACCTGTTTCAGTCTTTAAATAGCTGTAACAGAGGTACTGGTGTTTCCAAGAGATGAAATTAGTAAAACACCACCTTTTAAAGTTCTAAGCTGTCTTCATATGTGTTTGTTATAGTCCTGGTTTGGGGATGTTAAATGTCTCCCTGTAATTGCTCAATTGTCATTGCCCTAGTCTTTGCGACATTACTGATCCCTCAGTATTCACATCTTTCCAGTGGAGATAATAAGTAACAAAAAAAAATTATTGAGTTAAACTATTTGTATAATTTAAATATGATTTAAAGAATAAAGTGTACATTTTTAAACTATTGGTATTTGAGTAAACCAAAAATCTTCTGACTACAGAATCTTTGTAGGAAAGTTCTTCATTATGTCTTAGTTTCAAGGTCATGATAGTTATCAAATACATTATTTTAGGTATCATTTTTATAAATTGTGAACTGCTATAAATTTTTCCCTCTTGAGTTGTACTGAAGCATGTACATGTGAGTGAAAATTGCTAGTAGATTAGTAGCTCTGTTTAACTTGGTTTTAACTTGCACATACAAATAAAAATTTAACGCCTTAAAACTGGATATCATAGATGTAGTTAAAAGGCAGAATGGTGCACAGTATTAAAATTCAGTTACTTTTAATGATGTTACCGTAGCTTCCAGCTCAGCAACATGTAGAAACTGAGCCAAGATGCATATTAAGGATATTCACAGTTAGTTCCAAATACCCCTAAGCCACTAAGACCCTGTTGTATAATCAAAGAAGCAGGATCGGAAAGCACATATAAAGGGCTATTAATGGAATATTGAGAGAAGCAGAGCTGTAAAAATAGCCAGAGATGTATTGGAAGCTGAGGATGGTTTGGATTGACTGCTTACTGAATCAGAACAAGAGATTAGTCAGATCATGTTTTAAAGCTATTAGCCATCTCTGTTGGGTCCTTTCATTATGCCATAATCTGGATACAGGATGCGAATGCTATGGAACTGAGACATGTATATGAAACTTCTGGCCTTTATTTCTTGACTTGAAGCCTTTACATTCAACTTTTCCTGAGCTCTGAATTTTCAGCAGTAATATTGCACAGTTAGTGCAATATATTAGCCTATGATTTTGCCTGCACTAGTGCTTACAGTGTATAGAAGGTCCCTTGCTATCTATGTATCTTAGGTAGGTAGAGTTTCCAAATGATCTGACTAAACATAAAAGCTCTGAGGAAATATAATATTGTTAGAAAAATAATTTTAATGTAAATACTAATTTACACAGTTCCATTTTGAATAGATTAAGGTGGGTTATACAGAGTCTTCTGAAAAGTGCAAATTGAGTTAACCAAAAATCTAGCAAACTAAGAATATAAAGTGAAGTTCAAGGTTTTCAGCTGAATTTGTATGTGAGTGTGTGTGTATACGTGTGTGTGTGTGTGTGTGTGTGTGTGTTCCTGTGGAATTGTTATTTAAAATTGTAGTCTTGCACATTGTTTAACAAATGTATGTCCCAGTTCTCACTGCTGTGGATGCCTATCATTAAAAGAAGCAGGAATCTGTTCTCACATGCATGAAGAATAAAATATTATTTATTTCATTAATCACTGTCTTAGTTACTTTTTCTCTTTGCTGAAACAAAATACCCAACACCCAAAGTTAAGGAAAGGTTTATTTAGCTTATGGTTTGTGGAGGTTTCAGTCCATAATCAACTGACTTCAAAGCCGGGTGGCCTGGCACCAGAAGCAACAGTTCAAAAAGGCAGAAGACAACAAAAGCAGCAAGAGTGTAAAAGGGAACAGCAAGCCTCTTTTCTCCCTTTTATTTTATAGGCTACCCCACCCCGTAGGAAGGGTATAGCATTCACAATCTCTGTGCTCTCCTCTTGTATAGGATGAAGATATTTTTAACAATGAGGACTTTGGTCCCCTGCCGAGTCCCTTAAACTTCTAAACTTTTTAAGTTGACATCATGTATCAACTGTTACATTCAATGTAATATTTTTGTTGCTATTTTGTAGAATCTCACTGACATTTGCATAGAGAATTTCTGTCTATCCCTCTAGAATGGTATTCATAAACATAATTTGAATATTTTTGTCTCGTAATTATCAGTGCTTAAGTTTTCACTGAAGTTTTTCTGTGTTTTTATGGCCATGTTGAATTGTAGAAGTTTAACATTATTAAGGATGCTGTATTTTGCTTTTTTATGAATTACATTTTTATGTTGTCTACTAAATATAGAAATGCAAAATAATTATCAGTAGTAAACAACTGTGTTTTATTACTTTTAATAGTCTAGTAGACAGTGTAAATGTAGTTACTGGGTTATTAAAATATTATATACCTGTTTATCTGAGTTAACTTTTGCTTTACAGTGCATTTAAAAGTAAAATGCATTATAAGAGAATAACTGGGGAAGGTGAACAGTGGAATTAAAGGACTGAAGTTAAAAACAAGTGTAATTTAAATGTTACTTGTAAGGAAAAATTTATGTCGAACTGTGGTTTACAATAATTGTTGACATATTCCCCTAAGTACTGTGTCTGTGATTTTTTATGGTATCAATCATTTTAAGCAATTTAGGTAATAACATTCTCACATACATTTCAGCTATTTTATTTACACCATTTGCCTGCATCATTGTAATGCAGTACCTTTCTGATTTGGTATAGTAAATGCATGCTGTAATATCTATTATGGCATGGTCAAAGGATAATTTATTGTCAAATAGAAAAATAGGTCAACAATAATGTCACTTGATGATCAAACCCCCCCAAGTTTAATAAAACATCTCACCAGTCTGCATTCCAGAGCAGTGGTTGATATTTTATTAGGACTACCTGGCTATAGCTGTAGTGTAATTACCGAGCTGTCAGAGTGATAAGTGGGATTAATGGCAGCCTGATGCACTTTAGTCTGCAGAGCGCTTAGAGAATTGCAAGATGGTATTATTATCAGAGTCTGCCCAATCTGGCATATTCATGGCACCAAAGAAAAAAAGAATGCTACAATTCAGGTTTGCATTGCCCTGCCTCATTAACATCTGACATTTCCAACAGCTGTTATTTGTGAACTAGCTCAATAATAAAAGGAGAATTATTTGGTAAAGAGGCTTAATAACCACAACTAAAAATCCTTACATTGTCAATGCTGTTAAGTGAATCTGTTTATGTTGAATTTAAGATTTTTTTGATAGAACAGAAAAATTCACTGCATATTAATTTGTTTCATTTATACCTGCTGACATTATGTTTATTTTTAATTGCCTTATTATTCAAATTGGCTGTTAGAAAAAAAAAGAAAAGCAGAAAACTTGTGACCCTCCCTCTATCTCTATCTCTGTATTTATTCCTGTATAATGGCAAATGTTTTTAAATGCTTCAAATAATTCACTTAAAAATAAGCAAATATTTAAGACAGTACATGTTTTGCTAAATTTTGGCTGTGTTATAGTACCATATATTAGCAAATCCTTTCAAAACACTATTAATATTCAACATATCTTTCCACATGGTGGTAAAATGTATAAGTATTACCTCATTTCAACGTCAAGGACAGAATAGAGCATGTCACATATTATTTTTATATTTCTTTACAATGTATACTTTAGATCATACTTTCAATAAATTATGTTGTGAATCCAGTACAGTATTTCAAGAAAAAAATCCTAAGTAAGAATAAATACAATTTCAACTAATTGATAGGTGTGAATCTAACAATGTCATTTATGGAAATGATAAGGAGAGATTTAATGACTATATTTATTGTAGAACAATTGATTATGAAAACCTTCAGTACTCATTGTGTAAAATTTAATTTAGAGAGAAGATGAAGGGCACATACTAGAGAAAAGAGATAAGATTTTAAACAAGATATCAATTAGGCATTGAGAATTGTCCTCCTTTAGCAAGCTGCATCTCACCAAAATTTATTATATAGCACATTTCAAAATTTGTTACATATCAGGACTTCTACAGACTCCACTTTGGGAAAACAAGGTGGTCTTATCTGTTACTTTTATATTCTCATATCCTAGGACCTGCCATATAATGAAATGTATGAGTCTGCTTTGGTTACAAAAAACAGTAAAATGCTTGAGGTTAAGTAATGTGTAAAGAAATTCGATTAGCTCGGAATTTTGGACACTGAAAAATCCCTGTAGCATGGTGTAGAGAGTCTGACAAAGGCCTTTAGTAGGGACATCCCAGTGGGAATGCCTGTGAGAGCAAGAGATTGAATGACAAGGCAGAAGACTAGAGGAAGACTTCCCTTGCCCTTTTATAAGCAACCTTCTTGCAAGAAACAGCCAAGTTTCTATGAGAATTACTTCGTTTCCTTTGGCAAACAGGGTGTTTTGTGATGTAATTCCTTCCCATTACAACCTGTCTCTTAAAGATTGCTCACCACCTGCCAGCACCCTCACACTGAGGACCAAAATCCCAACACACAGCCATTGCTTGCATAGATAGACTCAAACCATAGCACAAGTGCTCATTAAATATTTATTAAGTGAGAAATTAATTGAACAAATACACACATAATGTACAAATAAAGGATGGCTCTACCGTTAAGTTTCAGTTGTCTCTAAGTAGTAACTATAGCATTTTTTTAACAATGTGTTTCTTAACACATGCCAGAGTTTCCTTACAAGTTATTTTTCTCAAAGTACAAATAGTCATAGCAGTCACTCAGATTCACCAGGCCTCTGTTGTGCATTGTGTGACACACATCATCGATCTTATCACAGGTGGTTCTTAGGTGCACTGAAGTATGAGCATGTTTCTGGCCAATTCTTCAGAAAGAAGATTTTGTATTCAAATCGGAATGTAAGAACTTTATTTGAATGTCAACATTTGTATGATAGTGAGGAAGTAGAATTGAATCATCACAATAAAGATTTCATTGCATTTCTGCAAACTAAACTACTTCCCCAAATGTGGGGGAAGGAGTTTGGGTTCATAAACCTGTCATTGACTAAATAGGGTAAAGACCACTATTAGTAAAGGGACATAGCCTTAATTGAGTCCATTTTCGTTAGTGGGTGTCGAGGCAGCTGGTGGAGATACATGATTTGGTTGTGACGCGGGTGGGTCTGGGCTATACTGTAAAGCAGCTGTTACAGATCACAGTGGTTTTATGACTGGAACATAGATTTAAAAAATAAGAAAAATAGAAGAGAGAAAGAAAAGAAGAAAGGACATTGAAGTTAGTAAAACTGGAGATTTTTCCCTTTGCATTTATATAATTGTATCACTAAAACATACAAACTTCCATAATGTTCTGTGTGCTTTAGGATTGTCAGTATAAGTGAATCTGAGGGTTTTTTGTCTTGAAATTGAAGAGTGGCACTGAGTAGAGGGACAGTTATTTTCTATAATGATTCTATTTCACACATCTCAGGAAGTGTGCAAAAGGAAAATACAGTTAATGTATAATTATGTTTTAAAAGTGTTGTACCTGAAAATAGCATAATTTTATTTATACTTGCTAGACATTTACTCTGAATGAATATCAGGTGAAATATATATAGAAAATTATGTTTGTTAGCTTGCAGTAATATTAATAGTGATTTTATTCCCCAGGTGCCTGAAATGTGCAGATGCCCCCTGCCAGAAGAGCTGTCCAACTAATCTAGATATTAAATCATTCATCACAAGTATTGCAAATAAGGTAAGTTTAGATAAAGCTGTACAAATGAAAATTAATAACAGTATTTGATATTGATTTCTGTTACTGTTACCTTGGTTAATGTATAAAACTTGTAATAAATTTGACTAACCATTAAAATATATCTATAGGTATTTGAAAATAGGTATACTTTATCAATTAAGCTCTTCAACATTGTGCTGTATTTTTTACAAAAATACATATTGCATTGTTCTTAAAATTAGTTTATGTTGAGATTTGTTGTTGTTAATAAGACATTCATGGAATGAATTGACTTAATTTTACAACATGCTTACCGAAAAGAATTATCATTAATAATAAAAACATTTCAAATAACTAAATATTTTGTTTTACAAGTTTAGCACACTGAGCTATGTCAAAAGAATGGACTTCTTTCACTGAAATTCAGTTAGTTTGGTTAACATTTTAAGTAATTCATAGAATCTGATAGAATTGTAGGTAAAAATACAAAAAAAAATTAAAAAAGGCTTTTCTGTACATTAGCAGAATAAAGAGAGCTTTGATCTTTATTTTTTTTTAATCAATGGAAGGCTAAGCCAAGGTTTCATTCATTAAGTAAACAGTTGATTGATTGAATAATTATTACTACCTATTGTCTTTGTGAAAGCTGCATTAAAAGCAGTTATTACAAGTGCTTTGACCTTTAAGAAATAAGCACAAGTGAGAAAGTACAAATAATATGGTAGAGAATATTTCTTTTGCTAAGTTCAATACTAATGTTCTTAAATACTATAAATACCCATACAGTTTATCTTAAGGGACCAATTATCTTTTTATATATAAAGATAATTTCTTAATATGTCAATTATTTAAAACAAATATTTTAGGAAGAAAGTGACAGCCTGATTTGTATAGCTTTAAGATTTCAAAATACTTAAATTATTAATTAGGTATATGGGCATGGCATTTATCTACTGATAAGATTTATTAAGGTAGGATTCTGGATTCAATTTTTAGATAAACTAGATAGTACTTACAAACTTAACGAAAAATTACTTTTTTGCTTACACTGTTAAAGAAAATATTGCATCTGTCTTACAAGGTTGTGATATAATCTGACTCATACTTGTATATGAAAACGTCTAATGTAATACTTAAATATTTTTTGTTGTAGCATATTTATTTTGCTGTTCACTTCGTATGGTCAATACAATACACGTGATTTCCATTTTGCTCTTGATGCTAATTAGCGAATGCTTTATATTTTCCCAATATAGTGCTGGAAACTGAGTGAGAAAAGGTCCCTACTGTGGCCCTCAGTTTAGGAGTTCATAATCAAGAGTAAGGATGGATACATTAAATAACTGATTATTCTAATCAAATGTGGTTGCTACTGCAGTGCATCGAATTAAAGAAGAATTTTCGGTATTTGGTAACATTGGAATGTGAGCACTTACAGACCGGGGTTAGGGAAATGTAATACATGCAGCATCACCAGAATACAACCCAGATTACATGACAAAGAAAAATGGGCTAGAGACAGGACAATTAGCTGGGATTCACTTGTGAAAATATTTGAGTACCATACTCAATATTTGAGATTTATTCATCAGTGCTTCTTGTTTGTTTTGCAATTTATAAGTCAAATTTGTATAAGGGATTTATTAATTATGTAGTACCCCAAATATTCATCATCAAAGGACCTTCATATTACCAGTGAAACAAATAACTTACGTGATTTTGTTTTTTAATAATAATAATAATAATAATAATAATAATTAATAATAATTTCATCAGAAAAGGAGTGAAACAAAATCTCCAAATTTGAAATTCAAAATGATTTGGCTATATTCTGTCAGTTCTCAAGCATGAGAAGATATGAGAATTATGACATATCATTTTGGAAGGTCTTGCTACCTAATTTTTCCCTACCTATTCCAAAATTCAGTAGTTACTCTGTGATTCTAATTAGTACCCACTCCACTTATTCATGGTTCTCACAAATTTATAGGAAAAATGACCCCCCCAAAATGATATTATTTGAAGAGTTTATAAAATATCTAAGAAAGATCATAATCTCTATTTTAGGAAAATCTCTTTCCATTTCATTAATTTGTTCATATTCTTTACTACTTAATGAAGCATTGTGCTTAGGTATTTATTTAAACAGATTTCCATATGAATATAAGATATTCGAAGATATTTAATTGATAGTATAATCTATTTTTTAGGCATTTAAGAGACTATTGTAGGTAATGTTTTTGTTGAAGAATCACTGTAGCAATCATGAAAGGTCAAAGATTCTTATTCTTTGAAGCTCGTAGCTTTTTAGGTATTTACTGGCTGTGTACAATGTAGGCTGTCCCATATTGCTCTGCCACTGAACCTCAACACAGGAGGGGGATTCTTCCCAGGTTGAGAGGGTAATTGAATCGCCTGGCTCAATGAGCCTTGTGTCTCTTTGAGAAAAGGAAGTTACTTGTGTTGTATTGTGTGAGGCTGCTGTGATTCAGTGGAGTTTAGGCCAATACTTCCATTCTTTATTTTCTTACAAACTGGATTACAGCTCTGGTTTCGAAAGGTACACTGAATTCTATTTTACCTCCTCAGTCAGTTTTTCTCTGTTTCATTTGTGCAGGCTGTTGGTTGCAATTGTATCTCTCAATTGGAAGTACACATTTCAGATTCACCAAACTGTGAATACCAGGCTATAATTCTTGACAGTTTTCCTTTTGACAAACACTTCTTTATATAAAAATGCAGTATATATATATATGATAAAATGACTTTTAAAAATAAGTAACTTATGTGATTTTATAAACTTTTTTATAAACTTATGTGATTTTATAAACTTTTATTTTAAATGATAGTGAAATGTTCTTTTAAAGCTCTCACATTGCATTGAGTGATTTTTCCACTTATTTGCATAGTTTTGTAAAATGTCGCTTGACTTTTACCTATAGATAAATTTAATAGTACACATTAGAGAAAAGCCTGCTTATTTATATGACTCAATGTGGAGAAAAAGGCTCTTACTTCTATTAGATCGTTACTTAGACTAACTGGATATCAGGGGAACGACAAAATCCAACCAGCAGAATTTATGGACAGATACTATTGACAATAATATTTTTATTTATTAAAAACAAATATCTTGATACATATATATATATATGATATACAAGTTATGCAAATAGAGCAGAGCAGAAAAAGTGAAATATAATCAATAGATTTGGCACATTCTACAGTTACATTTGCTTTTCTATTTCAGTGGTTAAGTGGTTTATACTCTTGCAAACAGAATGTTAGTCTTTTCTCGGCTGATTTTCTAAAAGCAAATTTATAATTATATTACTTCTCTACTCAAAAAACTTATTTGCTTCTAAGTGTCTGGAAATTAATGTCTAAATAGTCTATTATGTAAGCAGATTGGGTCATCTTTATTATTAGAATATTAAAGGAGTGAAAATGTTAGAAAGTCCAGAATTTACCACCTATTAATCATAGAATATAAATATATTAGATATATAAAAGAAAATATTTTATAACATTTTGAGTTTTGTTGTCATCTCTATTACTAAGAAATATATAGTTGTGAGCATTTCTATCCATTTCTAGAGTATTGACGGAAATTTACCTACCAACCATAAGAAGATGCTCAAAAAAACAAGCTTCAAAAAATTTTTTTTTCTTTTTCTGTTACGCTTCCAGCAGGTATACAGTCATTACTCTGAGTCAAATGTTCCTTTTGGCATAAATCAGTAGCTATGAACTCATGGGTCAGTTCTTTTACAGACAAGCTGACAGTTTTTGAGAATTATGAATGGTATTCCCTGAAGGTTTGTTGTTGTTGTTGGCATACAACAAGGTTACTCTAGTTCTAATTACTTCTTTTCCATTTCAAAGGAAAAGTCTTTGTGTTATTAATACTATTTCTTTTAATGTTTCATTTAGTGAGAATTGAATTAGCATTGTTCATTTAATATTTTTGCCTAGTTTTTTTCATTTTTTTAAATCATAGAACTTGCATGTGGAATTATTTTACAATTGATTAGAATATTTTAAACTTTTATTCACAAAGGCAATGTTATCACCAAACTTTTTTTTTTTTTTTTTTTTTTTTTTTTTTTTTTTTTTTTTTTTTTTTTTTTTTTTTTTTTTTTTTTTTTTTTTTTTTTTTTTTTGCTTTTCAAAGTTATTTTTCTCCTTTTGAAATTTATTTTCAGGGCCCGGGATTTAGCTCAGTTGCATAAGCGCCTGCCTGGCAAGCACGAGGTCATGAGTTTGATCCTTGGCACCAAAAATAAAAGAAGAAAGAAAGACAGAAAGACAGACAGAAAGACAGAAAGACAGACAGACAGACAGAAAGAAAGAAAATATTTTCATTATACAGTTACTCAATATTATTTTCATTATGAAAATTATTTTCTTTATAACTTCATAGAAGATATCGTTTTCATGTCCTTGAAAATCTATCTTCCACTCCTGTAATTAAAATATGATCACAGTAGGGCCAGGGATTTAGCTTAGTGGTACAAGCGCCTGCCTGGCAAGTACAAAGTCATGAGTTTGATCCCTTCTTACCAAAAAAAAAAAAAAAAAATCACAAGTCCAGTTAATTCTCATTTGTGGGCAGTGTCATTTAAAGGTAGCTGTCTTATAGATCTTTTTTATCTCTGGTGTTCAAGAATTTTATACTAACTTATCTAAGTTGATATATTTTTGGCATTTATCCTAACGTAGTTTTCATTGGAATTTTAAATGTGTGTTGATGTCTTTCATAACCTGGGGGGGGCGATTCTCTGTCTCTTTTCTTAAAAGAGACCTCACTATCAAACAAATGGATTTAGCACATCTATGGAGTGTTTCATTCAGCAATAACAGAATATGTACTTTTCTCAACAGCACATGGAACTTTCTTCAAATTAAACAGTATCGACAGTATTGGATATATTGTTAAAATTTCTTAGTTCTTAATGACTCTTAGCTGATCTTTCAAATATTTATTTCTTTAGTTTGGAGGATTATATTCAAGATAATATTTTTCATTTCTGTTTTGAATTATAGTTTTAAATTCTTCACCAGTATACAATATTATCAATATATGATCCATTGAATTTTAAGCAATGATTATATTTTGTATTTCTAAAGATTTTTGATACTTATTTATGATATATCAGTTTTTAAGCTAATTTTTCAAAATATTGTTTCATAGAACATGTATTTCTATCTGTACTCTAGAATTCTCTTAACATTTAAAGTATGTGCTTAAAAATAAGCTGGTACACTGATAGGCTTAATGTTTTTAGCTATTTGCTGTTTTTCTCTGAAAGCTTTTAGTATTATCTGTGTTGAATTTCGGGGACTTTGTATGATGTGTGCTTAGGAGATTCTTTTCTGACAGTGGCTTCTTGGGATTCTAAAAGAAACAACTGTCAACCCAGACTTCTATATTCTACAAAATTATACTTCAAAGTTGATGAAGAAGTAAAGTTCAATGAAAAAGAAGTACCAACGAAATTCATGACCCTAAACCAACTCTGCAGAATATATTTAAGAAAATCCTTGAAAAGGAAGAGACTAGGAGGTGCCTGCACCAATGAGCCCAAAGGAAAGCATATTTCTGACAGGAAGAGTAGTTAAACAAAGGGAAAAAACAAGGAGCGATCCCTGAAAAAATAAGCCAAAGGCAGGATTCAGTAAATGTTTTGTAATACTATTTCTTAATGTTAATTATATTAACTCCCAATCAGAAGACATGGACTGGCAAATTGTATCAAATAACAAAACTCAACCATGTTTCCTGCAAAAGACACTCCTCATCCAAAGACAAACATAAAATGAAAGTGAAAAGAATATTTCATAGACTAGAAGCTTGAAAACAAGGAGTCACTGCAATTTTCAAAGTGATCTTCAAGCCAAAACTGATCAGAAGAGAAACAGAAGATCACCAAATACTAGGAAAAGGAAAAAGTCAATAGGAAAAAGACAACAAATTTAAGAATGCTAGTGCACCCAACATCATAAAAAATACTACTGGACATAAGTGGTCATTTAAGCATCAATATATCCATAATAAATGACTTCAGTACACCACCGTCACAAATAGACATGTCAACCAGACAAAAATCAACAAAGATGGACTAGAACTGAACCTCACCATCAAACAAATGGATTTAACACATCTAATACAGTGTTTCACCCCATAATAACAATATATATTTTTCTCAACAGCACATGGAACTTTCTTCAAATTAAACAGTATCCACAAAGCATGCTTAAATATGAAATAAATGAAAATTATCTCCTGTATACTGTCAGACTATAACAAAATGGAACTAGAAATAAGTAAAAAAAAACCCACACAAAAACTATGAAAATATTTGAAGATTAAATACATTCTTGAATAATAAATACGTCAAAGAAGAAATTAAGGAAGAATTTGAAAAGTTCACAAAATCAAACAATGGCACCACAATTTATACAAACACATGAGACACAAAGAAAACAAACATAAGAGGGAAGTTTATCACTGTGATTGCTCACATTGGAAAAAGCAAGTGATCACAGGTAAGTAAGTTAATGGTAAGTATTGAAGTCTTGTAAACACAAAACCAAAGCTTTTAGAAGGAAAAAAAGTTTTAAAGATTAAAGTGGAAAATAATGTTTAGACTAAGAAAATAGTAAGATCAGTGAATCAAAAAATTTGTTCTTTGAAACACTAAACAAGAATGATATACCCTTAGCCAAAATTATCCAAAGAAGGAAAGAAAAGACTTATAAGAATGCAATTAGAAATCAAAAGGCAAAATCACAGTAGATACTGCCAAAAACCAAAATAGTATAACAACTTTGAAAACTTATATTCAAATTCAATGGAGAATCTAGAAGAAATAAATTCCTAGACACACATGACGATCCAAAACTGAACCAAGAAGATATAACAGCTATGAACATGTAATGGAGTAGAGGCAGTAATATAAACCTACCAACTAAGAAAAACCCAAGATCTGAAAATTTCAGGAGAGTGCCAATGCCCATATTTGTCATACTCTTCTTGAAATTGAGGGGAAAGAAATACTGCCAAACTGACTCCTGGGAGCTATTATTACACTGATAACAAAAGTGGATAAGGATTCAACAAAAAAAGAAAACTGGAAGCCAGTTTCCTTAACAAATACAGATTTTGACAAATATGAACAAGATACTTGCAAACAGAATAAAAGAATTATCAGGAAGATTATACATCATGACCAAGTTGGTTTCCTTCTAGGGATGTAAGGTGATTCAACATATATAAATCAATAAATATCATCTATAATATATAAAGATATAAATAGAAAAATCAAATATTATTACAATAGATGCAGAAAAAGCTTTTGACAAAATCTAACAACCATGCATGATAGAATGACTTTATCTTAAAGTAATAAAAGCCATTTTTGAGAAATTCACTTCCAACATCATAGTAAATGGGGAAAAAATGAAACTATTTCCTCTAAAATTAGGAACAAGTGGTGAGTGTCCATTCTCATCATTTCTGGTAAATATAGTACTTGTGACTTTGGCCAGAGCAATCAGATGAGAAAAAGTAAAAGGGTTTTGGATAGGAAAAGAACTGAAATAATATTAATCCGTAAATGACATGACCTTTATATAAAAGATTTTAAAAAACCTTCTATAAATTCTGAGTACTAGTAAGTTCAGGAATGTGACTGGACACACACATACACTCACATCAGTAGTGTTCTCATACACAAACAATGAACCCATCAAGAAAGAAATCAGAAAAATAATACCATTCGCAGTAACTTCAGAAAAATAAAAAATGTGGGAATTAACTTTACAACAGTAACCAAAAACTTTGATAATGAAAACTATAATGCTATGGAAAAAAAAAAGAGATTGAAAAGTATATTAGAAAATGGAAAGAAATTCTTTGTTCTTAGATAAGCAGAGGCAATATTGTCAATATAACCTTATTACCAAAAATAATAAGTAGATTTCATGCAATTTCAATCAAAATATCATCAATATTTTTGACAGAACTAAAATAAATCTAAAATGTATATGGATCCAGAAGAAACGCAGAATAATCAGTGAAAACTGAGCAACAAAAGTGAAGCTGAAGCATTGCAACCCCATACTTCAATTTATACTGCAAAGCTACAGTAATAAAAGCAGAATGGTACTGGCATATAAACATACATGCTGACTAAGAAAATAGGATAGAAGTTGTACAAAAAAAAATCCCAAGTACCTTAAACTATGTTATTTTTGACAAAGAGCCCAATAACACATTCTGGAGGAAAAATAGTAAATGGTGCATAGAAAACTGGTTACCTTCGGCAGAAAAATGAATATACATATGTATCTCTCATCCTTTACTATAATCAAATGAAAACATCCGAAAAACTAATTACCAAAACAAAAATGTTCGATGTTCTGGAAATAAAATTCTTGAAATTCTTGAAGACAGAGGCACAAAGAGATCCTGGATATAAGCCCAGTCACACAAAGATGAAATATCAAGAATAAAAAAAAAATAAGATTATACAAATAAAAAGCTTCTATATACCAAAGAAACAACCAATGTAGTAAAAATACAACCTACACAATTGGAAATAAAAAGTTGCCAGCTTCTCCTTAGAAAGAGAACCAACATCTAGAATATGTGAAGAATTAAAAAAATACTTCAAATAAAGCACAAGATCAAAACTGGCAATTGGAATGAATACACACCTCTCAGAAGAAATACAACTGACCAATGCATAACTGAAAAAATATTATTCAGCATCTTTGACCATTTAAGAATCCAAATGAAACGAATGTTGAAATGTAATCTTACTCCTGTAAGGATGGGTATTCTGAAAGACTCAAAACAACCACATCAACAACAAATGCTATGAATTTTTTTGTGGAAAGGACCACTTGTACATCTTTAGTGGAAACGTAGAGTAGTAAAACCTCTCTAAAAATCAGTGTGTAGATTCTTCAAAAACATAGAAATTCCATTTGAATCAAATGGTATCTGAGTATCTTCCTCTAGAAGTTAAAGCCATCTTATTATTGTAATAAATGCATACTCATGTTTATTGAAGCACAAATAAGGATAGCTAAATTATGAAAGGGGGTTATATTCCAATGAACTGATGAAAAAAAAGATAATGAAAAAAAATAAGACAACTACTCTGACATTAAACAAGGATAAATTTGAGTCACTTATATAGATCTTGAGACAGTAATACTAAGTAAACTAAATCAGACATGAAAAGTTAAATCCCACATACTTTATAATGACAGGCCCAAAATATAGATAGTTTAAAGAGCAAAATAAAAGAAAGATGTTAAGAAGTAGGGAGTAGACTCTTTGGAAATAGGAAGGAGACTGAAGAGACAGGAAGAGCAGGATGGAGGTATATGCAGAAGGAGCACAAATGATTGAGATGTGATGTATTTATGTACCCATTCTCCAGAATGGATAGAATTATTATGTATAACATATACTAATAAAAAGTAAAACGTCTAAAAAATAAAATTATATTTGAACCCAGATGAAAAAGTATTCGTCATGTTTGTTTCAGAACATTTATTAACATGTCTGCTAATTAGAGTGACTGAACATTTCTATGAGGAAGAAATTTCAGTACAGGCATGGGCAAACAATATAAATATGGAAGAAATAATGTAGATAATTAATAACCACTGTAAAGCTGTCCTAGTACCACATTAATGAGAAATGTAAATAAAAAGAGTACACAGTTCTCTCTCATCAGATTCTGAAAATTAGAAAGTTCAATGACATATACTATTTGGCATGAGGAAAAAATAACTTTTATATAATTGATTTATACATGAAAATTTGCATATATACACATAAAAATAAAAAATACTGAGTTTTACCAGTAGCGAATTATTCAGTATTCTGCTTAAAGAGATAGAAATCCATCACCTATATAGGTGTAGGAACAATAATATTATTTGAGGAATTACAGTTTTGTTGGGAATAGCAGACAATTGGTGGTATCTTAAATGTCAGGTAAGTTATGAGACAGTTCTTAAAATTACATTATTTACTGATAAGATGTATTTTCTGTTAAATAGTAAAAAAAAATAAGGCAAGTTGAACTGTAGTATGAATGCCACAATGCTACTTTTATAAATAATTTCGATCTCTGTATAAACTAGTGATAATACAGGAAGATGTAATTTAAATTCAATTGCTTCAGTTGATTGAAGTGGGAATAGAGTGAAATGAAAATCTTAAAGTTTTCCTTATAAATGCCCATATTATTTTATTTCTTACAGTGGAAAAATAACAAATTAAAATTTAAAAGTAAAAGAAAATTAAATAAAGAGGTTTTAGAGTAACATGTGATATGTTTTATGCTAAATTTTTATTTTTGTATGAACAGCAAAACAAAGATTCAGTCCAGTGGCAAATAATTCCAAATAGGTTTGTTACACATTTCTCTGTGAAATCCCACTGTTTTCATCTACTTAATTCCATAGTTAATTATATGTATTTCAAATTATCTGTTTGTCATGTCTATCTATATGTAAGAGGACCAAGCCTTTTAAATTACTATACTGTATAAAATATTTTATAGTTGACCACAACTATACTTCTGATACATTTATTTTCAGAATGTTCTAGTTTTTCTCTACATAAAAAGTAACTTTGCAGACACGATTTACAAAATAATAATTGAGCCTCACACTTAATAATAAAATAATAGTTTCAAATTATTGATGCAAATATATGCACGTTATGCTGCATTCATTCATTAGTTGATGTGACTCCTAACTGAATGTTCCAGAATTTAATCTTTAATTTTAATAACAACTTCCTAGTATGGAATCTGGTAAATTCATAGGGTACTAATTTACTTGTAGTGAGGGAAAGAACTTAGGTATTGTTTATAAAATGTCATATCTTAATTAATGTATTATGCTGAGTGAGGTGAATGTAAGGCTGCCTAGTAAATCATTCATGTTTATGTAAAATCTACTTTGTTTTATTTGGTAATATATTCTGTCCCCTTGAGATCTTAAAAGGTCATATTTTTTATTTTTAATCATGTTTGATACAAAAATCACTGTTTTTCTTTGAATTTCCCTCAATAGATATTTTTAAATTTGAAAAGATGTTTTACTCAAAGCAAATATTAGTCAAACGTAAAGACAAAGTTGAAGCGATATAAAATCTTAAATTAATGTCAGTATAAATAGGAAAGCATTTTCATTTTATAAGCCAGTTCTTTATAAAACAAATAACAGTCTGTAGTTTGTGATTGTGTCTCTATTGACAAATTTAAACACATGGCTTTGAACCTTTTAAAATTTACATAATTCTTAAGACACTTTTATGACATAAATTTATATTAAATATTAAATCAGATTCATTTTTTAGTAATCTCAAGACAAAAAAAATGTGCATAAAGAAGTAAATACTACTTATGGTTTTTTATAGTAATAAGTAAAAATCAATGTAATTCAGAAAAAAGGAATTTTAATCTAATTAATCTTCTTATTGATAAAAAAGAAATTGGAAATCCAATAAGGTTAAGTGATTTATTCCAGATAACAAAGCTGCTTGATAGTCTAACTGTATTTTCCAGATTTCTTTTCCTAAGTTCTTTGGTCTCCATCATATGCAAAATATATTTCTATTATGAGTTAGCATTAAAATATAAAAAAGTTAAATCAAAAATATACTTACTATCATGAAAAAATTTTAAATACTACTAACATCTGGATTGTTGGGTAAAATATATAATACATTAAATTTCATGTTAAAGTAGTTTGGATTTAGTTTTTGAAAACTTTTTTGATAAGTTGAAGAACTTAAAGTAAATTATAGCATTCAATACTAAGAATGTTTTTGATAATGAGATGTGTTTAAATTAATGTATTTGGAATAGAGACAGTTTTTAAGAAATGTATTTGTACCCACTGTATAATGGGTATACCCACTGTATAATGTTCTACCCACTGTAGAATGACAGACACATTAAAATATGTATCACAGCACTGGTGATTAAGTAATCTCTCATCTTTGTGGCAATAAAAAGTAAATCTTCACAAAATAATCTGATTTTGCCATGCAAGAAAATTGTGCTATGAAATTACAGTCTAGTTCTAATGACATAAATAACAATGTTTATGATGCATTGAATTATTAAAAATTCATTATATTTATGCACTTGGAATAGAAAATTTTTGAAACATCCTTGTACCCACTGAATCCTATGTGTGCACACATGCTGTTGTGTGTATATGCATTATGTGTGTATGTGCCATGTTCAGTAACATTAAGAATATACTCTTCAGAATGTGATGTTTTAAATTTTTGAAATTACATTATTTGAACAAAATTTACCTTCAATACATAATTTTTCTCTTACATATATTTGATATTTAGATCATACCAATTAGAATCTTTATATTATATTATAAATGTTATTATTATTATTTTTAATAAGTACCAGGGATCGAGCTCACGACCGCACGCTTGCAAGGCAGGTGCTATGCCGCTGAGCTAAATCCCCAGCCCCTTTCAAATATTATTTTTAAACATAAAATAACAACAAAAATCTTGTTTTACTCTTTGTTGTTCAACTTTAGTATGAAACCTTTTAAGTGTACTAAGTAGGCATCAGCATGTGTTAGGCAGATTTATTTTTGTGTGTGTCATTTTTCCTAAGGAGGAAATATATGAAGTAAAATAATACAGTATATACATTTACTTAACTTCTGCTTCCAAGTCCTGGAACCTAGCCGTACTTTTTGTATGGAGAGCATGTGTGTCACTTGTGGGAACAAATATCAGAATTAAATTAAAATTCTCCTTAGTATTATGATGTAAAATTTAATTAATTAAAATGAAAAGTAATCCCTTTGAAAATTAAGTTTGTTTTATAATAGAAAAACTTCTCAACATTTTTATTATGTGACTGAATGATTCTATCAATGTTAATATTAAATTTTCAGAATTTTCTCAAGCTGAAACATTCTTATTTTTTTGAAGTATTTATAGATGATACTTTTAGAATTGTATTATTATTTCCTTAGTGCCAATGATCATTATTCTTTTTTTATTTTTTTGATCATTGTTCTTGCATACTTGTTTCTACATTTATATTGGTATTCATATGTAGAAAGCCACCCTATCTTCTTGAAGCAAACTATAAATTATGAAATTTATTTCACAAAACCCTGGAACACATAAAATAAACTAATCTTCAATCATATGGTTTCTTTCTTCATAGTTCTTAATTTATTGGGAATGAAAAATTTATACCCCTGTAAATTTTCTCAGAAAATCTATAGTAGTTTCTATTATTTTCTGTGAATAGTGACTTTTTACATTTTCACAGTACATGGTTATATTATTTACTTTAATTGGCATTTTAAAAACTTCATTTTTTTAGTTTCATAGAAATTTTATAGAATTTTACAGAGATGAATTATATAGTTCATTGAGTGTTAAAAGATAAATTATAGTAAATGATGTTTCTAGAGTTATACCTACTTAAAGGCTAAGAGTATAAAGTGGACTGGAAATCTCATCTTAATTTTAAAAATTTAATAAAGGACACATGTCAGAGAAATATAAACCATTGTAAATATAAATTTTCAAACACAGTCATTAAACTGGCCTGACATAAAAAAGGAATATTCAAGGACTCTGCTTATTATTGGAAAATGGATGAAATTCTGATAAATAATTTAAAAAGATGTTCTTTCTTTAAACAATGATAATGCAGTATTAAAAGGGTTGATTTGGGTACAAATAGAAGTTTTATTATGTTTAACTAAGCAGTCTAGAAGCAAGATTTATGAATCTTTATATCTAGTGCTTATCAACAGATCTCTCATATAAAGATAATTGATAATGAATTGAATACATGTACACACATATGTTAAGTTGTTTAACTTATGAGGCAGATTATAAATTCACAAGTCCATTAAAAAGAGAAAAGGTGAAAAAAATAGGAAAAATGAAAGTGACAATTTTTTAATGGAAATGCTTTCCCCACTTGCTTACCTTCTTGTAATACTTATTTTTACTTAGTAAATTGATGTTTTCCCATATGTTGCAGTTTTGCTTTTAACTTACTTGTCTTTGTTATTCTACTCCCTGTTGAGTTTCTTTTAATAACTATCAACATTTTTAACTTAAGATTTAATGTTTTCAGAAATCTGTTTTAGTGAGAAAAGGGCTAAATGGAGTTCAAGTAGTTACTTAAGTCCACTAAATTTATTCTATGCTGCATAACAGAATCATATATATACCATGTTTAAGAACTACATAATATAAATATGCCAAATGTAGAAGGAAATCTAATCTACATTTCTCAAGTGGTTAAAACTAAGGCTTACAGGTACTACATTTCTTTCCCAATCATATTGATTTCATGTGCTGTATAGAAGATCAAATGCAGGAGTATGTAACTTCAAAGATTGTTTGTATATGGGTGTGTATGCACATGTGTATTTTGTCATAAGTATGTGTATTTTCTAGAGCCAGAAAAAATATTTTGTAAAAGAATGATAAATTAATTTCCTCACATGTATTGTCTTAAATGATATTGATCAATCTAAATTCATGGTTCTACAAACTAATTACATTGTATAAAACTCAATATATGTAGGAATACAGGAATTTTCAGAATAAAATTGGCCAAACCTATTCTGACCCCATCTGTGACTACAAGTCTATGAGTATTACAGGAATTGTATTTTGTCTTTTATTTATGACATGCATATCTATAATGTCATTTGACAAATATCTGAAAATCCATAGGTTGTACATTGAAGGATAGTGGCACAGGTTGATAAAAAGAGATGTCCTTGTTCCTCTATTTTCTGTTCGTGTTTTAAAAGACATTTCTTATTCAATGAAGGTACATCAGTATATTCACCATTAGATAACTCAAGCCAGAAATATAAGTAATGTTATTTCACCCTTCTCACACATGCAAACTTGCTGAAGTTTAGCCCAAGTATTTTTTAAATGCAACAGATTGGAGTTTATCTTGGAAGAGTTCTTCCATCTGTGAAAACTGTCATTGGAAGAAGGAAGAACACTTTAAAATAAATCCACCAGCTGTATTGATAATCTTGTAGTGAAATGAAGGCCTGAATATGATAGGACTATTTGTTAACTTAGTTATACCATATGACAGGAGAACTGGCTTATGAGTTTTCCAGCTCCTGATAATGATTTTAAAAATCATTAAATTGTAGTGAAATGACACTAATGTAGTTTTAAGCCATAATTTTAAAATAAAAAGCAATGTATTAAAAGTTAAAATTATTTTAAAATTAACTCACCTAACTGGAATATGTTATGATGAAGAATATGCTTTAAAATCCCGGAGGACTACTAGAAAATTAAACACCTGCAAAGTATGGCTAAATTAATGGGCCAACAAACATGCCTATATTTTTTATTTGACAGCAAAAAACATTTTGAACATCACTTTTCTCTTAGAGCTTTAAAAGAGATAAGCTATGAAAGTTCCCTTGTTTTTTACATAAGATGGGTCTGTGCACAAAAGATTGGATATTTATATTGTATCCTTTCTCGTGTAGCCCTCACATTTTTCTTCACATGATGGGACACTAAAGTGTTTGTGACTGATTCAATAACCTGAAGAAACCAAGTGAAGTGGTGTGTATTTTCTAGAAGGAGACGACCTGGGTATCTGTAAAAGTACCCTTCTTAATTTAAATTTTCTATCCTTTATTTTAAAAAGGATTGAAGAGCTCACAGAATAGAAGTGATCCTCTTGTGTGGAAAGAGGACTCTAGAAATCATCCCACTTGCTAATGGCTTAAGAATTGATATTGATCACTATGGGAAGAGTGGAGAAGCCTTTCCTTTTCTAAGAGGATTCAGACTGTCTCAGCTCTGAGTACTCGGATTCCTAAACAGTGGAGTTCTCAACCGTATCTTCTAAGTTGTCTGAGAGATAGATTGCCAAAGTGACTTATGAGAAATTGTTCAGTGTTGGCTCAGCCCATTTCAAAGTCATGCTTCTGTTTTCTCTGATACAGGCTAATGCTTTTCTTTTCTCAGTCCCATGGTATAATTTCCTTTAGAGGCTCTCTACACTAACTTACTATGAATTTTATACCACCTATTCAGTAATATTGCTAGTTAATCCCTTAATACTAGAAACTTTCTTTTAAAAAAAACTTCAACACAATGCTAAACTCCTAGCTCTTGACATTAGGGTTCTCCAAAATTTGGTCCCAGCACAGTTCAAATAAATTTTCTAATCACTTTTGCCTAGATAATGAACTACTCTAGCCAAATTAATTTATTACACTAATACTTACTTTGAGCCTTTTTTGAGTATTTACCCATATCATTCTTTCTCTTATTTTAGCCTCGTCACACTCAAAGTTATTTTGACTTCCACCCATTTATCGCTGATACTGGACTCCTTAAACTGACACTAATACAGCATGATGACAACTAGTATATATTTGCTTTTTTAAAGATACACATTGTACTTTTGACTTAAAAAGGCACTCAATAAATTATCACTAACTTTTATAAATATAAAATCTTCATGCAAATTTTGTTTTGCCAAAAAGGTTACATGTGGAGTCATGAGAAAGTAGAACTGTTATGCCATTTGGTGGCCATTGCTATCTACCGTAGCTTAAATTCTAGTAGTTTAATCTCTATAGCAATTCATGACCCATAAGCGCAACTTTAAATATTTCTTTGTTGAATTTACTGAAACATACATCTAATTTGTTATTCTAGTATCTTAAGTGCAATCTTGAAACTCAATGAGACCCATGAAACGATTAGTTCAAAAATCCTTGAGGTTAATTGAATCACATTCTTTCTCTTTTTTTAGTGTTTTTTTTTTATATTAGAGGTACCCTTTTAATTGCACTAGGACTTGTTAGTCATTGAGTTAGTCAATAAATATGTACTAATCAGTTATGTCAAATGTACCTAAAATGTCATGTGAGAGTGCAAAAGAGCAGAGACAAATGACTTTCAGATTATCAGTAGCAGTGAATAGCTCCATTACAGGTAGTGAGGGGATGAGTAGGCTTAAGCAGAAACTAAGAACGTTTAGGATATACTGATTAATTTTAAGTCAGTAATTGTTCATCTTGTCTAATGTTAAGCAAAATCATCCAAAACCAGGAAATAAAGACAAAATATGTTTCATCCATTCATTAGCATGATTAAGCACTCGACTATAAAGGGATACTGAAGAATTTTTTTAACTTTCTATGAAAAAGAACAATTGGATTATTCTGGTAATTTTAATTAAAAGTTTAGACTGAACTTAAATGTTCACCTGTAGATTTGTGTTAGGCAGAGATGTGTTTTGTTCTGTTCAGAGGAAAAATGTCTTCAAAATTAGATTTCTTTGTTCACTAAAACATTGTCCAGTTTTGTACCTAATAATCTTACTCATTTATTCTTTTGCTAAATTTGCTAAATAATTTCAGTTATATTCAATTATAGTTTTGAAAAGAATCTTTATTGAAGTATAATTCATATCCCTTGTGTTTTCTCATAGAAATGTGTTTCATAGTTTAGTGATGTCTAACATATTTAGAGTTGCAACCATCACTGTAGTTAATTTGAGAACATTTTTATCACTCCAGAAAGAGATATGATGCTGTTAGCAGCCATTCTCCATTTTATGTAAGACTGCCAGCCCTAGAAGCTACTCATCTGCTTTCTGAATGTATAGTTTTGCCTAAGATGGACAATTTACATAAATGGAATCACATAATATGTGGTCTACTGTGAATGATGTCTTTGATTTAACATAATATTTTCAAGATTTATCCATGTTAAATTATATATTGTTACTTCATTCCTTTCTATTTTTAAAATATTGTGGGTTTTTGGTATGAATGCATATATCATTTAGCCATTTATAAGGCGATGTGCAGTTGAATAGCTTTCGCATTTTAACTTTTATGAATAATTCTGTTGTGAACACTAAGTTTTGCATGGACATATGTTTTAAATTCTCTTGAGTGTACACTGAAGAGTAGAATTGCTGAGTCATATGGTAATGTTATTTTTAATCTTATGAGGGATGGTTAAACTATCTTTTAAAGCAGCTACCCTATTTTCCTTTCATATCAACAATATATGAGGGTTCTTACATCCCTGCACTATTGGTAAATTTTCTATTTGTGTTTTAACTGTAGCCATCCAAATGTTTGAGTGCTGTCTCATTATGGTTTTAATTTATGTTCTCTGATGACTAAGGACCAGGAGCATCTTTTATTATGCTTACTTGGAGACTTGAATATCTTCAAGAGAATTTTTTTATGATCAGTTTGCCCATTTTAGTTAGATTATTCATCATTTTATGGTTGACTAATAAATGTTAGCATATTCTAGGAAAAAATCTCTTATCATATACATGCTTTACAAATATGTTATCCTGCTCTGTGAATTTTGTCTAACCTTCTTGATAGTTAAAGCCCCAAAATGTTTAATTTTTATTAAATTCAATTTAACTACTTTTTCTCTTTATTCTGTGTATATCTAAGAAATTACAATATAATCCAATGTCTTGAAAATTTACATATGGTAATTCTACAAGTTAAGGAATTGTGCAATAAAATTTATTTAATGGAATATAAAATTTAAAAATTTAATAGGCTAACTACAGGCCTTGCAGTTTTTATTGGAATGTGGTTTGTATGGAAGTGTGTGTATGTGCGTGTGTGTGTGTTTACATGGATATATGGATTGTACTTAAGAGTATTGTAACTAGATTTTATTGTGTAATAATTCATGGGCAGTATTGTTTATTGTGAATTACGGAAGTATCATTTATCTGTTATTTGGTCCCTGGACAAATACTTGTTTTTTGTACCTCCATTTAACTAGTTAAGAATTGAATTTCGTGCCACATTGCTACTATGCATTTAGGAAAAAAGAGCCATTCTTTTGTCTCAAAAAAAACTGTTGGTTGCTGAGGGAACACACTGAACAAGACAAATATTGCTAAGCAACACAGGTGTTTTTTGAAACATGTACTAACTTCCATTTTAAAACATTTTATTTAGGAGTGATAGTGTAATTATTTTGAAATACATTTTAGTATTCTGGTATTTTTAATTATTTTCTGTCTTTTATTTGTCTTTTCCTGTATTTTCAGCAAGATTACTTTAAAGATTTTCCACTAACTTCAATTTCTGTAGGCCTTCTTTGTTTATCAAGCATTTATTTCTGTCTTTTTAGGTATTCAGAAATTTTGGATTGAGTGCTAGATATCATTTATAATGAAAGTTTATTGATAAGCAGGTTAAATCAAGGACTTTTGAAAGGCTGGAATGTACTAAAAGATAATAAATATTCCTGATTTATTATTGATATAATTATTTTTATAGTTCTGGTGATTTAAAGCAGGGCCTCACATGAGTTAGGCAAGTGTTCAGTGACTTAACTGTATTTCCTCTCTAGGTCTTACTGGTTTATATTTATTTTCACCAAGAATTTATTACGTTTAAGGTTCTTCATTTGCTTCTTCCTAGAAACAAGAGATACGTTCTTAAAAACCTTAAATAGTATCTTGAACAAAAGCCAAAGAAAAAATAAGTGCATTAATTTGTAATATTAGAGCCACACTTCTTGCATTGTAGAAGTTTTATACTGACAGAAGTATTCTAACAATAATTTCTATATATGCCTACACATAATTTCCCTACTATATTGTACATTTTTATTAATTTCATGCAATTTCCCTTATCTATTGAAGAATCCCACCTCTAAGATAATCATATTATATTTATTTGTTGTGTCTTCTTAGTTCTTCTTGACTGTTATAGTTTCTCTAACTTCTAAAAAATTTTTTTGATGTACTTGACAGATCTCAGTAGCACTATTTGGGCCCAAATCTTGTTTATTATTAGTGCAAAAAATATTTTCAATATTGAGATTATTTTTCATTAATTAGTAAGTATTAACATAGTTGTTCTATGTGTTTTCTAAAAAGAGAATTCAAAAAGTACTGTGGAAATATGACGTCATCTGAGCTATTTTATAATATAGTAGTCAAGTGTGGGGAAAGGAGTGAGGAAAGATGAACTTGTCGAGGCACGGTCAAGGAGTCTCTAAAGTATGTTTCATGTTTATCTTTGGTTAATGGAGTGCTAGTTAAGAATGTTGATCAACAGAGTGTCATAAAACTTCATTTTCTGAGACAGGTCTGATGAGATGAATGAAGGGAAGGCTCTGACTTTTAATATGGGCGTGTGAAGGATTACTAAATATAACCTTTGTTGGTGTTGTTTTATTTATTTATTTATTTATTTATTTATTATTTTGGTACCAGGGATTGAACTCATGACCTCACACTTGCCAGGCAGGCGCTTATACTGCTGAGCTAAATCCCTGGTGATACCCTTTTGAAGGACAGATTTTAATCATGATCAAACAATGCTACTTAGGTTACTTTTTTTGAACTGAAAAGCATAATATAAGGTAATATATTAGAATGTTTTATGAATTAAAAGGATTAATAAAATGTTTTTAAATTTTGATTTTTCTAAATTTATTTTATGCATTAGTATATATTATATTAAATATAGTATAATATAGTATATTAAATATCTCTACATTTCACACACTCTGCTATTGTTAGTTGATGATAAATACTGATTTAACATATGTATCATATATACATCTTGACATTCGATTTTTAATCCAGTTATCTAAATAAAGGAATAATGTCTTTTTCATTATTTGATGTTAAATTAAGATAGATTGTTACATAATAAAATTTTACCTTTTGTAGAACTATTATGGAGCTGCTAAGAAGATTTTTTCTGACAACCCACTTGGTCTTACTTGTGGAATGGTGTGTCCAACTTCTGATCTTTGTGTAGGAGGATGCAATTTATATGCCACTGAGGAGGGAGCAATTAACATTGGTGGACTGCAGCAGTTTGCTGCTGAGGTATGTAAGAGGTACACTTAATGCTCCTTTTTATAGGACCAGGTACTAGTTTTTGAAAGTATGAATCATTGGTGTTTATTGTTATACAATATTTGTAGTGTTATGCACAGCAAATATATACATATTCTGTGCAACAGTGTATTTTATTTGACAATATACCTATAAAAATGAATTAAAAAAACCAGTTAGTTACAATCCCTGCAGGTTATTGTTTTGAAGGATAATAGATAAAGTAGATATTCTGAAAGTAGAATTTATTTGTTAACTTTACATTGAAGTGCAGCAAGGAGACTCTATTATGAAAAAGCTATATTTATGAACGGATTCTTTTCCTTGATTTTGACAGATAGAAATGATATTTCAATATTTTATCATTTCTTTGAGTAATAGAGGTTTGAGATTTTCAAAAATATCTTGAAACTGAATAGTATTTTTCAACAACAAGAAAATGAGTAGATTTTGCAAACTTACCAGTTGGGAGTAGTTCTGATATTTGGATTAAAATGTATAATGAAATAAAATGAATGTTCTTTTCTACTATTGAGCCCATAAATTTTGATTTTGGCTCTCTCTTTTATAAATCCTTTGTCAATGACTTTGATCTTGCAAAATCCTTATGCTCTTAGGGATTTCTTATTTGGGGTTGACAAGTCACTTCCCTTGCATCATTTGAATTACCAGTTTAAAATTAAATTACAGTAATATTTTATAATCTTTAGAGTTCAATTGGCTAGAAAAAATTTAAATGTCTGTCAACACTAGATTTTTAGTTAATGACTTACCTATCTGCTTTTGTTAACTTAAACATAAGGTATTCTGTCCCTTTAGGATCCTTTCTATAATATTCCTCCAACTTAAATTTCACTTTGCTTTCAGTAATAAATCAGGGTTATTTCCTTCTGGCTTTCTGACAG
The DNA here is from genome assembly GCA_004027295.1 of Dolichotis patagonum. Lineage (NCBI taxonomy): Eukaryota > Metazoa > Chordata > Mammalia > Rodentia > Caviidae > Dolichotis > Dolichotis patagonum. Next base: position 134,720 of record PVJX010001356.1, read on the forward strand.
GTTAATTCTATGGAAAGTCTTCTGGGAATAAGAAAATAGAAACAATTTGATGTTGTACATTGTTGCAATAAATTCTTGGATTTAATTTCTTCCCTCACCAAATTCAAAACTGCATTAGGCTTAGCTGACCAGTGTAAGTTACAATCTTTACAACCTGAGAAAATCCTTAGTTGATGAAGAAGATTCACTAAAATCCTCATCTTCCTTTGCCAACCTTTGGTTCTTCATTGAAACAGGCCAAACTTGCATAGCCTGTAGTAAAAGCATAGTAACATGGTATTTATATAAACCAACATTGCATTTCAAAACAAAAATGAGTTAAAATGTTATCATTGGCTGTTGATCTTGGCTCAAAAGACAAGAGTACGAAGAGAGAGAGACAGAAACAGAGGAAATGAAGCCAGAGACAGAAACACTGTTCATATGGAAACTTTCACTTGTTTTTAATGAGCTTCTATTACTCTTTCACAAAGTACAGTCTATTTATTTGAAGATCTACTTAAAGAGTTTTGTGTGTACCTTCAGTGTTGTGCAGAATTCATTAGAAACTCAGTAAAATCTCACCATAACCCTCTTTTGGACTTTCTGAGCATGCTGCCTGATGAAGAGTGAAACATTAAAGTCCAAAAAATGTATCTTGATGAAACTTAAGAAATTTATTTTTAAAAATTATTTTCCTATTTCATTTCAATTATGTTTTGTATAACTGTGGTTCCAATATAAATAATAAATAAAATTATCCCTCTTGGAAATTATCCCTTTGTTTATAAAACAAAGATTGATTTTGACCTTTAAAGAAATAGAAATCTATTTTTCAACCAAATTAAGCAAAGGTTAGAAAAGCAGACTAAAATAGACAAACGTTTTTCTAAATTGTTTTCCTGTAACTTGTAAGTTTTTTTTTTTAAGTATCAGCTTTGTAGTCTACCATTATTGGTTAAGTGCATACCTTATCTTTCTCCATTTGAACAGAAACACTTTGGGGAGGGACTGTCTTTGCAAAGAAACCAGTGCCAAAAAGAATACTTGCAGTGAAACCCAGAATGCAGCATTGTGTGTTTTTGTTTTGTTCTTGTTTTGTTTTGTCCCTGGGTATTTCCTCATCTGCAGTGTCAGTGTGATGAGTGTAACCTTCCTTCAGATGCTTTTGTGTGTCTCAAACAGGCTCTAATACTGGCTCTGTGTTTGTAGGATGGTTTTTTCTTCTAATAATATTATAATTCTGTAATAATACAGCTTCAGTAAGGCATCTTGGAAAAATAATTTGATAAGGATTTTATCAGGCTCCTGATGGTTTTTAAATTTCTCTGCATAAGTATAATCCTTGAAAATTTTATTTTGAGTTTTTGAATATTTATCTGAATACTTAAAAGTCAAGTTTATTATATTTAATAGACTAACTAGATTTTCATCCCCTCTCAAATTTAATTTATTGTAAGTAAAGGATAAATGAGAATGGATTCTTTATCCATTGCCTAAAACTTGAAAAAAAGTGATTTTAATACAAAACTGACTATATGTCAACTCATTTTTGTGCCACTAATACGATAGATGTATAAAATAGAATCATACTGCACTGATTTTCAGTTTCAGCTGAGAAAAAATAAAAGTTACTTCTAATGTTTGGGTAAATGTTAAAATGTTAAAATGAAAGAAGGCCAGAAAATTGACTCTTAAAAATTACTCCTTTGGTTGGAGATTTAGCTCAGTGGCATAAGTGCCTGCCTGGCGTGAGGTCATGACTTTGATCCCTGGTACCAAAAAAAAAAAAAAAAAAAAAAGTAAGAAAACTTACCCTTTAAATTCTGAATTTTTAGAATCACATTATATTATGAAATTAGTGTCTTGAGTATAATATTCATTTTTCACATTAAACATCTAATGAAAATTCATATTATGGATTAAATATGCTGTTTATTATGCTATATGCTTATTGGAACTGACATTTATCTAGGTTTTATTTTAGTTAAGAATGGCACTAAAAAATGGAATTCCAGACAGGATTAGGTGACTCACTGAACAATGTTACTTTTGGACTTTCCTTTAATTTTCTCCAGCAGGTTTTAAAATATCTCCTGTCTTTGGCATTACCCAGCTTTATCCCATCAGCCTATATTACTTGCAAGAATGCAAATTTTGATCCAATAATGAACAAAATTTATTAATTTATTTGCTGTAAGGTAAATGTCTTCAACAGTTAAAATATTGAACATTTTCATATTAGTCAAACACTTACTTTTGAATATGGTCTGTAACTGTAAGTTCTCAATAAATAATATAGAATTAGTGTGGATTTATCCAATGAGTGTTGAAATATAAAGGCATTTTTATATGATGTTGGTAATCAGTTTCATCATTAAATATTTGTATTTTTGTCTATAATGTGGCATATTGTATGAAACAGGTATCTAATTCTAAAACGTAAACTCCATGTGTATTTTCTTTTTATCTAATATAACTTATTTTTATTTTAAAAGCAAAACAAAGGATTAAAATGATACAGATTTTTTAAAAAACGGAAAATTAACACTAGTTAATATATTGTGTACTATTATTTAAAAGGTAGATGTTCAGATTACAAAATTTAGGCAAAAAATGATAAAACAAACAATGAAATCTCAAAATTTAACTGGATGAACTAACAATATTAGTAGTGTACTTATATATTATACACACACACACACACACACACACACATACACATACACACATATATAATGTTTTCCCTTCTTTCTTTTCTCCTTTTCCCTATCCCAGTTGTTCTTTACTTTTGAGCATTTTCTTTGCCTTTCATTTTCACAATATCTGTTGTACTTTTTGAACCTTGTTTACTCTGTTAGTTTTATTTACACTAGGGAGACAATATTGTATTTACACATGCAAGTCTGATTTATTTCACTTATGAGTATGGTGTTAAGTTGAATCCATTTGTCTGTAACAGCCTCAAATTTATCCTTCTTTATAGCTAAGTAATACCCCATTGTATAAAAAATACATTATTTTTATTCATTCCACAGTTGATGGGCATTTGTGTTGTTTACATGATTTAGAAGTTCCAAATTGTGTTCCCATAAACATGAGTGAACATATATAGCTGTGGCATTATGTTTTCAATTTGTCTGGGAAAATGCCCAGAAGGGGAATGGCTGGGTGGAATGGGACCTCCAATCTTAGTGTTTTGAGGAATCTCCATACAGATTTCCACAATGGTTGTATCAGTCTATGCTCCCACCAACATTTGTTATTGATTGATTTGTGGATCTTGGCTATTTTTTCTGGAGTGAGATGGACTCTCATTGTTATTTTCATTTGCATTTCTCAAAAGACCAGTGATGTTGAACATTTCTTTAAGTATTCATGTGTATTTTCTTTATTTAAAAAAGCAGTTAATCGCTTGCCATTTGGGTACAGTTTGTTCCCAGATCGCTATATTACACCTATAATTTATATAACATGATGTTATGTGTAGGTTTGCTTTTATTTTGGACAGGGAATTGAGGATTGCTGTTTTTTTTATATATTGATCTATTTTTTAACTATGCACTGGTACAAACTATTAGTTGCTACTGTTTCATGATCTATTTTGATATCTGATTTGTTGTTTTAATTTTTATACTTTCTAGAATTTTATTGACTGCTTTATGCTTTTACTGCATAACATAAAATAATGTTTTTCTTAAAAGTTAAAAAATAGTATCTTTCCAGGAATCTATAAGCATTCATTTCCATATTTTTCAGGTAGGCTCTGTTCAAGTGATTTGTCAGTGTGTATAATCAAATGAAAAAGAAAACTACTAGTATAATTCAAACAAATGTTAGGAAAAAAGTTAGGAATATTTAAGTTATTTGTTACATAACATTTGTGCTTAAACAGTAGAATATTTTTGAAGAATTGTCCATAAAGGAGAAGCATATCTATCCACATTAGTATGTGAATCTCTTCGTAGTGGAGTTGTATTTCTACCATATCTTCATCTGCAATATGGAGACCGCTAGCGTCTCAAATTCATTATTTCTACAAATATATTTAAAAGGACTAAAATTTGTCCTAATAAATAATGGAGATTTTATGTTATGTGACAGGTACATTCAGTCAATCAAATAGAAAAGTAGAGATAATAGAGAAAATGCAAAATCCAAATAAAGGTATTCATCATAAAGATTGGTATTTATGTACAAACTGAAATGTGAAATTGGATATAATCTAGATGTGTATTGTTATACAAGTAAAGTGTTCAAATTGCTAGGGTTCTTTTGAGAATGACGGAAGTTATTTTGAATCATTTATTCAGTGCTACCAACACCAACCAAGGGCCATCCCAAACAAACTGGTTGTGGGAATATCCAGTGTAATAAACCCTTAGTAAATAAAAATTAAATTTATCAAATAAATACTGAAGCTAGAATTAAGAGTTGTTTTTAGGTAGCTTCTAAAGTACAGGTGCTTGGGGCAACCTGCTCAGGACCCCTTCTGTCTCTCTTCAGACAGAAGCTTTCTTTCTCTCAATAATAAATATTCTGCTCTTATAAAAAATAAAGTACAGGTGCTTGTTTTTATAGATGCAAATCCATAAATGTGAGAGAAGTTATCAACAGAATGAGAGACAAAAATCATATGATCTTTGAACTGGAAGCAGAAAATTTAATTAGTATAAATCACCATTACTTCATGATTAAAACCTTCAATAAGCTAGTTATAGAAGGAGCTTATCTCAGTATAATAAAATCTGTATTTAACATATTAAGAGCTAATATCATACTGAGTGAGATAAAATCAAAAAATGTTTCCTTCATGATCTGCAATAAAAAAATGGATGGCTACTTTCACCACTTTTACTTCCTATTATCCTGGAACTCTAAGCAGAGCAGTCAAGCAAAAGGAAGAAACAGCATCCATTTTGGAAAAGAGAATGATAAATTGTCACTCTTTCTACAAAGCACGGTCTCATATATTGAAGACTCTAAGAATTCTATGCAAACAGTTTTATAACTGACACACAAATTCAGTGAAGTTGCAAGACACAAAAACAACAAACAAAAGTCAGTAGCTTTTGTATTCATCACTTTCAAGGTATGATAAGAGGGAAGATTTATATATATATATATACATATACACACACACAATGTACAGTAGTATGAAAATATCACAATGCCTTATAAATATTTTGCATGATATTTGTCAGTTAAAAACGAAATAAACAACAAAAAGAAAAAAACCCAAAAATGTGATTTATCTATGCTTATCATTAGTGGTTAAAAAATAAAATATTCTGTTTAAATAAAGTATGTATTCTAAGAAACATTTTAATCTCATAGGTAGTAAAAGTTAAAAATTGAAATTTCATAGTTAATTCAAGAAGACGTGATAGTCTCTTGGGATTTTAGACTGAGATACATTCTTCAGTAGTTTTTGTCCCTTAGTTTTTAAGATGATTAGACATTAGAAAAGTGGTGAGGACAAATTTAAATTTAGAATACATTATGCTTATATAGCATTTCAATGCCTTTTTATAGTATCTCATCATAAACAATCCAGAATACTTGTAACCTATGTACTGTTTCTTCCACTTGGACATGAGGAAAATAAGGGTCAAAATAATTAGAAATAGTTAACATTTCAGAATGATGGACATGTATTGATTTAAGTCTTTACAACTTTTTTATTCATTATTTTATTTAAAAACGACAGAACAAAACAAAAAAAACAAAAGAAACAAACAATAACAACAACAAATCCAAAACAATAACAATATAGGTTTTCAAAATAAGATGATAGGAATTCAACATTGGTTAAAATATTGCATATTGTTACCTTCAAAACGTAAGATTACCTTAGATTACCAGATATAGACATGTAAAATTTATCTAATCATGGGAGTTTTAACTTTTCTTTTACAAGAACTAATACTATTAGCAGTATAGTTATTTTAGCTATCTTATGTTGTGTATATGTATATGTATATATGTGTGTATACATATATACATATACATATATACATATACACACATATATACATATACATATACACACAAATTTATGTGTTCCCTTTTTCCTTCCTTCTTTCCTTCTTTATCCTTTCCCAGTTATTTTTTCTCTTTGAACAATATTTTACCATTACACAATATTTATTGTAGATTTTGGATCATGTCTGCTTTTTCAGTTCCTTACACTAGGTAGACAATATGATATTTATGCTTGTGAGTCTGATTTATTTCACTTATGAGTATGGTCTCAAGACAGGTCAACTTACTTATAAAAGCTTTGATTCACTGTTCCTTTATAGCTGAATAATACTCCATTGTATAAAACTACCACATCTTTTTTATCCAGTCCTTCAGTGATGGGCACTTGAGTTGTTTACAAGATTTAGCAGTTCCAAATTGCTATAAATATGCTATAAACATGAGTGAACATATATAGCTGTGGTACAAGATTTTCAATTTTTCTGGGAAAATACCCAGAAGTAAGATAGCTGAGTCAAGTGGAACCTCTAATCCTAGCTTTTGGGGGAATCTCCACACTGATTTCCCAAGTGGTTGCACCAGCCTACACTCCCAGCAACATTGGAAAAGAGTTTCTTTTCCCCGCAGCCTGTCCAGAATTTGTTATTGTTTGATTTGTTGATCTTGGCCATTTTTTCTGGTATGAGATGGACTCTCATTGTTATTTTCATTTGCATTTCTCAACAGACCAATGATGCTGAACGTTTTTTTCATGTATATGTTTGCCATTTCTACTTCTTCACCTGAGAAATGTGTATTCATCTCAGATGCTCATTTTTGGATTGGGTCTTTGAATTTTGGTGTTTTTAAAAATTCTTTGTATGTTCTAGATAGAAGGCCTTTGTCTGGGGAACATTTGGCTAAGATACTTTCTCAGTTTGTGGGTTTTCTTTAAGGCTGTTGGAAATTTCTTTTCACATATAAACACTTTTAAAAAGATGAGATTCCAGTTTGACTCTGTGAAGTATTTTCTGTGCAGCTTTACAGACTCTGTGCCTACTCCTGTGTCATCAACTTTGTCTTCCAAAAGATTTAATTTTTCTGGTTTAATATTTAAATCTTTCATCCATTTTGACTTTAGTGCATGGTGATAGACATGGGTCTAGTTTTAGTTTTTGGCATATGGAAAACCAGTTTTTCTAGACCACTTATTAAAGAGGCTATCTTTCTTCCAGTGAGCCTATTTTGCCCCTTATTCAAAGATGACATGGCTGAATGTGTCTGCAGTTGTGGTTATATCTTCTAATCTATTCCCTTGATCTTCAGGTCTGTGTTTATTCCAGTTGCATGCTGATTTTATTGCAGTAGCTTTGTAGTATACTTTCAAGTAGGTTATTTTGATGCCTCCTGCCTTGCCGTTGTTGCCCAGAATTGCCTTTGCTATTCTAGGTTGCAGCTGTTTCCAGATAAATTTTAGGAACTATTTCTCTAAATTTGTGAGGTATGCAAATAGTATTTTGATTGGAATTACATTAAATCTTTATAGCAATTTTGGGAGAATGGCCATTTTCACAATGTTTGTTTTTCCTATCCATGAACAGGGAATGTCTTTCCATTTTCTGAAATCCTCTTTGATTTCTTACCTCATATTCATGTAATTTTCAAAGTATAGATCTTTTACTTCCTTTGTTAGCTTGAGTCCTAAGTATTTCACTTTTTTGGAAGCTATTGTGAGGGAGTGGCTTCTCATTTCTCTTTCCATGAATTTTGTTGTTTGTGTATAGGAATGCTATTGATTTTTAGTGTTGACCTTGTATCCAGCTACATTACTGAACTTGGATGTTACATCTGGAAGTTTTTCAATGGAGTTTTGGGTTTCTTCTTAGTAGAGATTCATATCATCTGCAAATAATGATAATTTAGCTTCTTTTTTTCCCTATTCTTATTCCTTTTATTTCTTTCTCTTGCCTAATTGCTCTGGCTAATGTTTCCAGAGCTATATTGAATAGGAGTGGTGATAATGGCCATCCTTGTCTTGTTCCTGATTTTAGGTTAAAAATTTTCAGTTTTTGTCCATTTAGTAAGATGTTGGATGTTGGTTTATTGTATATGGCTTTCATCAGATTGATTAAAGACCATCTATTCCAGTTTTCTTTAGGGTTCTTATTGTGAATGAGTGTTGCAAATTCATCTATTGAGATGATCATGTGATTCTTATCTTTGGCTCTGTTGACATGGGGTATTATGTGTTGAACCACCTCTGCATTGCTGGGATGCATCCTACTCATTCATGGTATATAATCTTCTTGATGACTTGTTGAATTCTATTTGCCAGTATTTTATTGCATATTTTTGCTTCTGTGTTCATTAGGGAGATTGGCTTGTAATTGTCTTTTTTGGTTGAGTCTTTCTGTGATTTTTGTATTAGGATAATACTTGCTTCCAGGAATGAATTAGGGAGACTTGCTTCCATTTAAATTCCACTGAAGAGTTTGAGGAGTGTTTTCATTAAGTCTTCCCTAAATTTCTTGTAGAATTCAGCAGTGAATCCATCAGGACCTGGGCTTTTCTTTGCTGGTAAAGTTCTAATTACATTTTTAATTTCATTAACCGAGATTGTGTTTTTCAACAGTTTTATATCTTCTTGATCCAGTTTTGGTAATTCATATGTTTCTAGGGCTTTTTCCATTTCTTCTATGTTGTGAAACATAGAAGGTAGGTATTGATTATTTTCTGTGTTTCCCCAGGGTCTGTAGTGATTTCACTGTTTTCTTATTGCATGGATTTGAGGGTTTTTTTTTCTTTACTCTTTTTGATAAAGTTGGCTAGGGGTTTATCAATTTTATTTATTCGTGCAAAGAACCAATTCTTCATTAATTCTTTGCATTATTTTTCTTAGTCTCAATTGCATTAATTTCTGCTTTAATCTTTATAATTTCTTCCCTTCTTGGGCTTTGGACTTATTTTGCTCTTCTTTTTCTAGAAATTCGAGGTGTAGCATTAGGTTATTTGTGTTCTTTACATTTTCCTGATGTTTTAGTTTACTGCTATAAATTTCCCTCTGAGGACTGCTTTCATTGTGTCCCACAGGTTCTAGTAAATTGTATTTGCATTTTTGTTCAGTTGTAGATATTATTTAATTTCTTTTTTCATTTCTTCTGTGACCCGTTGGTTGTTTACAAGAATGTTAATTTCCATGTGTTTATGGAGTTTTTCTGGGAATTTTTTTGTCATTAATTTCCAGTTTTATTGTGCTATGGTCAGATAATATGCATGAAATTATTTCAGCTTCTTTGCATTTACTTAAGCATGTTTTGTGAGCTCCTATAGGATCTGTTTTAGAGAATGACTCATATGCAGCTGAGAAGAATGTGTATTCTGATGTTGTTGGGTGAAACAGTTGATAAACATCTACTAGGTCCATTTATTCACAGGTTTGATTCAGTTTTGTTATTTCTTTGCTGATTTCTTGTTTGGTTGATCTGTCTCTTTTTGACAGTGGGGTGTTAATTTCCTCCATTATAACTGTATTATTGCTTATTTGATTTTTCATGCTATCAAGATTTTTCTTACATTGGTGGTTACGTAGTTGCTCCCATATTTGGTTCATGTATATTTATGATTGTAATCTCTTCAAGTTTTCCTTTAACAAGTATGTAGCGACCTTCTTTATATCTTTTGATCATTCTTTGTTTGAAGTTCACTTTGTCTAAAAATAGAATAGCTACCCCTGCTTTTTTCTGGATTCCTGTTGCATGGAGTATTGTTTTCCATACTTTGACTTTTAGTCTATGAATTTCCTTTTGAGTTAAATGTGTTTCTGGTACACAGCATATTTTTGGGTTTTGTATCTTAATCCACTCTGCCTGTCTGTTTCTTTTTATTGGTGAATTGAGACCATTTGCATTGATGAATATAACTGATATATACTAACTTATCCCTTTCACTTTTCTGTTTTTGGTTTTTAGTTTTTCCTATTTAATTGCTTGCTCTGCTTAGTGGTTTGTTTCTGCTGTTCTTGGAAATGTAGTCATCTTTATCTCTTTCCACAGTATCTTTCAGTACTTTTTGTAGTGTTGGTTTGGTGGTCATGAATTTTTTCAGTTGTTCTTTGTCATGGAAGTATCTTATTTCTCCATCAGTTTTCAAAGATAGTTTGCAGCGTATATCAATCTGGGTTGAAAGTTGTTTTCTTTCAGGATTTGAAATACTTCACTCCAAGCTCTTCTTGACTTGAATGTTTATGTTGAAAAGTCTGCTATGATTCTGATAGGCTTTCCTTTGTAGGTGATCTTTTTTTTTTGTGACAGCTTTTAGTAGTGTGCTCTTGTGCTGAATTTCTGATATCCTAATTTTATAAGTATAGGTAAACATTTATTTTGGTTGTGGCTAATTGGGGTTATGTATATGCCTCACTTATTTGAATATCAGATGCTTTTCCCATGTTTGGAAAAATTTTTGCTGTTATTTCTGTAAATAGTCTTGTTCTGTCATTTGTGTTGACCCCTGCTTTTTCATTGACACCTCTCCATCTTATATTTGCATCATCTTGCAGCTGTTGAATTGTTTTTTTCCTGGTTCCTTGTTATTTTTAAGTGGTCTTTTCTTTTGTGATCATAAGCTTCTATCCTTTCTTCATGGTCTCAGAGTCTATCTTCAGCTTCATTCAAGCAGTTTTGCCAGCTTTCAATGGAATTTTTAATTTCCTGAATATCATTTTAATCTGTGTCATGCATTCTAATTGTCTTATATTGTCCGTTCAAGATTTCCATCATTTCTTTATGTTCCTCTATTTTTTTATCTAGATCTTCTTTAGATACCCTCAACATTTCTTCATAATGTTTGTCATTTCTTTTTTACCTAAGAGATTATTTCTGATCTGACTTCCCTTATAGCTTCATGGAGTTGTTCCTTTACTTTAGTTGCTATTGTTTCAGAAATTTCAGTTGTGCCATTTCCAGTGTCTTTCATTTCAGTCTCTCCTGGGTTTGTTCTTGTTGGGCTGGAGGACTGAGACTGTGTCTTGTGTTTAGTTTTGTCATTTTCCTCTGGGACCTGTGTGACTGACCATGCACCATCCCAGTGGATTACACTGGAATGCCTGCACTGAGCAGAGCTTTGATCCTTCGATATCCCTGTGGCTAGCCGGGGTGCATCCCAGAACTATAGCACTGGAGCCTTGTGCCTTGATGGGCTGAGCTCACTATCTTTAGGACCCTTCAGCTAGGCTTGTCACTCCCTAATGGATGAGTATGGAGCTATGGGCTTGGCAGGGCTCGGTACCTCTGTGATTTGTGAGGCTGGCCAGGTGTACCCCGATGGATTGTGCTGGATTACACTGACCCTGGGCTGCGCAGAGCTCAGATCCTCCATGTAGCTAGCAGGAATGCACCACTAGAATGTGTCACTGGGGCCTTGTGCCAGGCTGGGTGGAGTTCAGAACCTCTGAGACCCACGTAGCTGGCTGGAATACACCCTTGTACTATGGCACGGGGCCATGTGTTCTGATGGGCAGAGCTGAGATTTTTCAAGACCTGTTAGCTGGGCCGATCACTCTCTGTTGGGCAGCTTTGGGGCACTAGGCTGGGCACGGCTTGGTGCCTCTGTGACCTGTGAGCCTGGTATTCTCCTGATGGATTGTATTGAGTTGCACAGGGACACTGGGCTGGGCGGAGCTTAGATCCTCCATGCAGCTAGCAGGGACACACACCTGGAGTATGGCAGAGTCTTCTCAATTAAAAAAAAAAGTGTACATTTTGGTAAACTATTTCTCAAATAGTGTCAAATAGTGTTATAAAGCAAACTTACTGTATTATCATGGATCATTGTGAAAATCATGTCATGAGTTGAAATTTGAATCATTCATTTTGCTCTAAAGCATTATAACTACACACACACACACACACACATACACACACATACGCTAAACAAAAATGAAATTGAATACCTTTTGGGTCAGAAATGTACCGAAACATCCAACTCTAACTTTTTTTGCGGGGAGGGGGTATTAGGGATCAAACGCATGACCTCAGGCCCACCAGGCAAGTGCTTGAGCCACTAAGCTAAATCCCCAGCCCTAGAAACATTCAATGCTAAGTAGTGAACTTGAGCCACTCCATTAGTCTCATCTGCTGCCCAGTTCTGTGGCTTTTGTGGGGTACCAAGTACGAAGACCATCATGCATAGTAGGGAACTAGACTCATCTCACAGATGCAGCTAGCATTCAGGCCCAAGAACCTACATAGAAAGCGGTAGAACAAAGCAAAGAAAGCTGTATAGCTAGTGTTATAACCATGTGACCAGTGGCAATGTAACTAGCTTTTGCGATTCCTCTAGTGGCACCTTAATGTTACAGCTTCCACTAGAAAATCTTGACTCTAAAAGTAGGAGGGCAGAGGGAGTACAGTTAAGGGAGGTCACCATTTCTCTGCTAGGAAAAAAAGAGAAGTGCAAAGAAAAAAAAATTGAAACAAAAGTAAGAAACAACAACAGGAAAGCTAATACTATCAGTTATACTCAGCATATACTGATAGCACATTAATCTAAACTCTAAATATACAAATAAAATTATAGGCAGGCATTTAAAATAATAGGTATAGGTCTGGGTTGTGGCTTAGTGGTAGAGCTCTTGCCTTTCATGAGCAAGGCCCTAGGTTTGATCCCCAGCACTGCAACAACAACAACAACAACAACAACAAAAAGAAAAACTATATTAATTAAAATTTGATAGAATTTTGAAAAATATAACATTGACTGATTTGAAAAACAATTTATTGGAAATATTTAGTACAGTGAAAATTTCATGGAAAAGTTAGTTTTTCTAGGATAAAAGGATATATTTAGCTTAAACAAATAAAAAGATATATCTGAGAAATATTACCAGAACACTTTATGGGAATATAAAGAAAGGAAAAGTAGTTGGTGCAGTGGCACATGCCTGTAATCCTAGTACTCTGAGAGACTGAGTCAGGAGGATCACAAGTTTAATTCCAACCCTAGGCATTTGCCAAACCCTTGACTTAGAAATGAGGGCATTTCAGAAGCTTAGAAGATGCAGATATAAATAAAATTGCTGGCACTGAACTAGAGAAAAAGGGATTGGCAGAGGAGCAGTTTTTAGGTAGCTATAGTAGAACATTTTCTAGAAGAAAAAAAAGATATAAGTCTTTCACATAGACCTTGGTTGTTCTAATACTATGAAATATTTAGAAAAAAGAGATATCAAAGTTTCTAGAGAAAGAGAAGGAGTTACTTTAAAACCAAATGACAGTTGCTCTGACCCCAGATTTCTCATCAGCATCAATAGATGGCAAAGGCCAAGAGAAATATATTTTTAAAAGCATAAGATAAAGAACTTTACTTCTTCTTTGACAGTAAAGACATTAATAAAAGTGTTTTCAGGGATTTTACATCTAAGGTAGTTTGACATTCACCTTTTAAAAAGAATTACCAAGGGTTATTCTTTAGGATGAAGGAAAAAGACATAAAATGAAAAAGAGAAATAGAAATAGTGATGAGCAAAGAAACCATCAGAATATGATACTAAATATAAATTAATATTGATTGTAAAGTAGTAATAACTCATTCTGAGACATTTAGATGGAAATAAAAATTTATTAACACTTAAAAGGAAGGTGTTTGGGATGAGAACAGTAATAATGAATAAATCATTTAAAATGTAACATTTATAAATTTATATATACAGTAAACCATAGTATTAATTAAATTTACTTGAACAAGAGTTGCTAAGTTGATTTAAGAAATCTATAAAATTTCTTCAATATAACTTATACAGAGTGAATGTACCCCGTCATGCTCTGTGGAATATTTATTAAAACCATGTAGTATGTCAGAAACAGTGTCTGGTAAAAGTATATTGTGCTCAAATCAGTGGAAACAAACTTTTTTATGGAACAACTAAATTAGAAAAAAATAGTATCAAAATGAAACTTACAGTGACAAATTTATATTTGGAAATTTTCAAAATATGTTTGTAAACAATTTATGGATCACTCACAAATGTGTTTGTTTTCTCAAAAATATTTAAACCTCAATGGCAATTTCCAGTGACCAGCTGTGACAGTCCCTATTTTAATTTCTTTTTTGTTGTTGCTATTGGTACTGGGCATTAAATTCATAGACAAGTGTGAACTGTGTGCTGTGCTCTACCACTGAGCTACATGCCACCCTCATACCCAATGATTTCTACTGAAAATATGTGATGTAGCTGTAATCAACAGAAAAAAAGATTGTACATTGACATATAGTGCTTATTAAGGCACTAGAAAAATGCAAATGATGGGGCTAATAATATAAGAAGTATACAGAAATAATGAAATGTACAATAGAAACAAACATTATAACTCATACAAAAATAGTGGATTCCTTGAAAATATTTAGTATGTTATTTTCTAGAATAAATAAACCAGTATATCTCATTTATGACTACTGTCTAATTACTAACCTTTTATTTTTTATTAATTTGCTCATGGGTAAGATTGACTTATAATTAATCATTACTACTGTTTCTAAAAATTCAGATTCAAAGAGAACAATTAACTGATACAGTAGGATGGAGTAGGATCTCTTTAGTCCACTGTGTCAACATCGTTCTCTTTAAACTCTTGTTAGCTTCTTTTTCCCAAGAAGTCATCACATTTATTGTCTTGCACTTAGCACCTTCAGGGTCCACTCCATCATTCAATACATACCTAAGTGAATGACTTGTACTGGTCAGTATTTGGGTGCAAAGAATACAGTGATGAGCATAATAGGAAGGTATGAAAACATTGCAATGAATTGCTGACAAAGGGGACTGAGATAATTCAATAGGAAGTTATAGCTAGGAAACCTAGTGGATAGCCTAGCAGAAATGGGGCCGCATTGAGAAAGTGAAATTTAAAATAGGTTCTGAAAGATATTTAAGAGTAGCATCAGAAATGCAGAGGTGGTGTTCAAGGGATAAATGAATCCTGAATGCAAGAGAACACTTATATTGATTGATTTTAGCATATATGTTTTGGATAAGTAAAATTGTTCGTGATCAAATTATAAATATTTATGTTTACAAATTGCTTTTTGTCAATTTAAACCACTGAATTCAAGAAAGTGGCCTTGAATTTCCAACATTAAGTATACTCATGGAAGTATGGCCTATAAATTTAGAAAATTTATGTGTGTCACTTTGAATATAAAATGAACAGAGTGCTTTATAAAGGGAAGATACTAATACTAATCATAGTTGACTAACAATTATCACCATTGATTCATTCAGTTCTCATCATAAATTGTTGAAATAATCATTACTCTTTTAATTTCAGACCTGATATTCAAAGAGGTGAAGAAGTACTTCAAATAATATATATATACTTTTTGTTATGGTTTAGGCTCAGGTATCAGCTTTCTTCTAGGTAGGTTTTCTTTCTCACGTTCTCACGAGGATAATTGTAAAAGTGAATACTACGTCAGAAACATTGTTTTGTAGTAATTTTTCTATATTTAAGCCATATAAGTACTGTTACTCAGAGTATTACTTAATAGAGCTTCTGCATTCTATTTATATCAGTGTTTAAAAAGATGTAAAACAGAGTGCCTGAACCATATTTACTGAATTTAAGTGGAAATTGAATGAAACAGAAAGCATTCTAATTTCAAATTGCATAGTATTTTACTATACCAGAATAATGTGAGTTATTAATTAAAATCTTGAAAAATTAATTCATTATTTAGAATTTAATGTGTGCCAGAACATGAAAATTTCCTCATTTTTAACATATATGTATTACAGTTTCCATATTTGATGTCCCTGTAATTGTTGGAAAGAAAAACCTAAGTATATTTCTTTACCAAAGAAGAATGCAAAGCATAGTATGTACTCAATACTTAGTTACTAACATAGCTTAAGAAACCCAAAACAGAAAAATGAAAATAATGTATTATTTTACTAAGATAACTCTTCAGTCTACACTGATAAAATAAATGTCTTCAGAAATTGTTTTTATTCTATAATGAAAATCAAGTTAAATAATTGCCAATGTAAGTCAGGAGATATAAAAAATATAAATATCCATTTAAAATTTGTCTCTCAACTAGTAGAAAATGTTTTCAATTTTCAAAGAATATTTTCCTGTCAATATTTTCCTTTTCTTATATTGTTGTTAATAAAAACAGACACATCAATTAAGGAAACATTATATTTCTTAAGCATTCATATGTATTTTTATTATATACTATTTTAGAAAGGAAGAAACAAATTAGAATTAGTAAATATTTTGGCATTTAAAATATATGTGATTTTTAATGTATAGAACACTCTATAATGATTAGAATATTATACTCTGTGTTGAGAAGTTAGCATTGTGGGAGAGAATTATGGGGAAAGTTCCATGGTTTCTCTCTACATCTCAACATTTCTGTTTTAAAAATCAAGATAATCTCTCTCCCATGCTTTCAAGTAATGTGAAAACTTTAGAGAAAATGTTGTAAAATCAATTCGGAGTGATAAAATAAGTATACTTGCAGGATAAGGGAAAAGTCATAAATCGTAGGATGATTACAAAAGAAAATATATTTTGAAATGCTCCCCAAAAGGTATACTCAGATGTAACAAACAGTCTGTCTTTATACTAAGGTTATACTGTTTTCCTTTGTGACTTCTCCTGATTTGTTGCAATGTATTTTTGCCATTCAGGAATTGTGAGATCCATCAGAATTAAGTTGAATGCTTGCTTTGTGATAGAACTGTATTGTGCCCTGGGATTGGAGCATGGGGAGAAGAATTCTCTTATTAGTTCATAGCTTAATGGGAAAGTCAGATTTTACTTTATGCTTTTAAGTGAAAAAATAATTATGTCCCTAGAAAAATGCCTAGCAGATAATCTGTACTCATTTATTGGAAGTGCACATGATTTTACAACAGTAGGTTTTAGTAATATTAACTCCTAACTAGCACTTTTATGGTGGCATGAGCACTTTGTAAAAATTATTTTCTACAATACAGTAATTGTTTTACTGAATACTTTTTTGTTAAATACTACACATGGGTAAATAAGATAATTTTTAAATGGTCTGAGTCATATTTGCATGAAATGAACACTTAAATAGGATGCAATTATAATGCAGTAAGACAAGAACAGGAATAGAAGAAAGATATGCAACAATGTTTGTTCAATATGACACAGTTATTTATGTAGAAAGTCCAAAGATTCAAAAAATCCTCTAGGAACTAATACAGCATAGTGAAATTGCAGACTATAATGTTATTATATAATATAATCATGTTTCTTATATACCAATTAAAAACGAGATTTTAAAATTAGAAAAACACTATAATTTACAATAGTACTTTCTAAAAGAAATAGGTATAAATCTAATAAAACATATAGATGACTTATATGAGGAAAACTGAAAAACACATTTCAGTGAAAAGAAACAAATAAGAAGACTCACTTTTATCTAAGTGTAAGTTCTTCTCAATTTGTGGATTTAATATAATGTTAACAATCAAGTTATGTGATTAATATGAAGAAACTTTATTCTAAAAATTGTTTTGAGAGGCAAAGGACCCTTTTTGGCCAACACAAGACAAGTGGAGAAGAATTGAATGTTGACTCTACAAGACTACAAGACATACTATAAAGGTCCAGTAATAGAGTCACTGTGGGTTTTTTTGAAAGAATAATCAGATTATACACTGAAACCTAATAGACCAATGATAGGCTTATATAAATATAACCAACTTATCTTTGACTAAAGGTCAAAGTTAATATGTTAAAGAAAGTATAAAAATTTTAGGAATTGGTGTTGGAATCAGTAGACGTACATCTGCAAAAATGAATGTGGATACAGACCTTACAACTTTTACAACTATTACCTCAAAATGAATCATGAACCTAAATGTAAAATGCAAAACTATACATTTCTTAGAATATAACAAAGGAGTAAATTCATATGAGCTTGTTTTTGGCAATGAGTTTTTAGATGTGACATCAAAAGCAAAATTTGTGGAAGAAATTATCAGAATTAAAAACTTGCCAGCCATGCTGGCACACACAACACTCAGGAGGCTGAGGCAGCAAAATAGCCACAAATTCAGGCTACATAGTGCTGAATTATATGGTGAGACTGTGTCTTAAAAAATGTTAAAAACTTATTGTCTGCAAGACACTGTGTAGAGAATGAAAAGATGAACTGTAGAATTTGGTTGCAATGAACATGTAAAAAAGAACCCTTTTTTACATAATGTATATTTTACAAAATATATAACAATCTTGTAAGACTCAATAATAAAAATATTCAAATGAAAAAATGGGCTAAAAACTATAACAGGCATCCCACCAAAGATAGATGGTCAATAAGGATATGAAATGATGTCCATTATTGCATATCACCAGGGAAATGCAAATTAAAGCAGTGATATATTGTTATGTTATTAGACTGGTGCCTTTGTCTGTTCAGGTGGCTGTAATAAAATATCATAAACTGAACAGCTTGGAAACAAACAAAAATATGTATCTGACAGTGCTGAAGGCAAATTTCAACATGAAGATGCTGGCAAATTTGGTCTTTGGTGAGGGTCTGCTTTCTTGTTGCACATAGAGATCTGTGTCCTAATATGTAAAAAGGATAGATAGTTCAGAGCCTCTTATAAGAAAAATAATCCTATTTAGGAAAACTCTTATTACCTAATAACCTTCTAGGGTCCTCACAATCTAATCACCTTCCAAAGATCTTCCTGACATTGGTGATTAATTTGGGCACATGAATTACAGGGAGGCACATTCCAACTACAAGACAAACAAATGCAGGGCACTGCACATACCACATGCTGGAGAGAATGTGGCTTAAAGAAACTCAGTGTCTGTGGGAATGTGCAGTATACAGCCACTTTGAATGATATTTTGACAGTTTGTTAAAAATTTATGTAAGGGATATTTTATTATTAATATTTCAATCTCATTTAAGTCAGATTAATTTTAATTTCATGAAACTGGGAATCCTCATGTTGGAAAGTATGAATTTAGAAATAAAGTCTGTAATATTTAAATATCACAGAGGAGGAAAGCACTGTATATTTATCATTTACAAAACTCTAAATTATAAGTGGGAATAGGATACTGTGGTATTAGCAATTTATTTTAAACTTGTATTGGTTAGCATATAACCAATATGCTAACCAATTCTCATATAAAAACAATAGAAATGAAAAAATGGATTCAAAGATGGAGTGTACCCTTAATTATCTTACAATCTAAGGGTGAAACCCAGTAGGTATTACTAGTAAATTTTGATTACATGTTAATGAAAAGTGATAAAATACTAAGGGAGCATTTGCGAGAGTCATTTAGTTCAGGGTAATTGGCATTTTTAGTACTTGTTGACAATACTAATTATGGTCACTTTGCTGTTTCTTATATACTTTGGGTGACAGAGTTGCTTTATAGTAGTTGGTATGTATGGAATGAGGTAAAAATAATGACCTGTTTCCCACATACCTCATTCAAACAACAACAAAAGAAGTCCATTTCTATCTCTTACTTTTTACCTGAGTTTCACAAGGAGAAGCTACTTTTTTAAAAAACCTACTTTGTACGAATAATACTGCAAGGTAATATATTAAATATTCAATTTACCTATAATATGAATTTATTCATAGAATACTTCCATCGTCAAAGTTTGAAGACAGAATAGGAATGTTTACCCTTTTTGCTTCCCTTCTCTCTCCCTCCCTCTCCTTCCTTTCCAAATCCCCTTCTTTTTTTTACTCTTTCATTCTTTTGCCATCTGGGGATTGAACCTAGCACCTCTCACATGTTAGGCAAGTACTCTAACAATGAACTATCTGAGGCCCTGATTTATTTATTCTATCTTTAGTGATATCAATTTATCTTTATATATTTAAAATTATAAGGAAGCACATATATTTACAATTGTAAAATCTTGAGAGTATATTAATCTTTTATTACTATGAAAGATTCTTTAACATTAGTAATTTATCTTGGTTTAAAGTCTCATATGTTTGATATTGACATACAAATAATAGCTTTCTTTGTGTTAGTGTTTTCATGGTGTAACTTTTCTCACATACAAATTTATATTTTTGTGTGTCATTACATTTAAGGTGTACAGTTGTTAAAGATTTTATCTTCTAATGCAATTTTAGTCCATTTACATTTAATGAAATTATTCATGTTTATATTCTCCATCTGACTGTTTTTCTAATTTCACACCTTCCTGTGCCTACTAATTTTCTACTTATTTCTTTTGAATGAACTTAGTATATTATAAATTCTATTTTCACATTATCTAGGTATATAATGTTCTAGTACTTACTGTAGAGATTAAAAAAATCTTTAACATTACACTCCAATAAATGTTAGGGTTATTAACATTTAAACTGACAATGCTATTTTCTGATAAAATTTATCTATCTTAGCTCTCATACTCTGTGTTACATATTTTAGTTTTATTTTTCTTGAATTCCACATTACAGACACTATTATTTTCTACAGTCAATATTAACTTACATTTTCTCACATATTTCAATATTTAATGCTTTTTATTCCTTCCTGCATCTCTGTGTTTCCATATGGGATAATTCTTTCTTCCTCAAGATTTCTTTTAGTATTCTTTATTATTTCGTATATTGCTGCCAACAAAATCTTTCAGAAATTTTTTTCATTCTTTATTCACATTTGAAAAATGTGTTGCTTCTGAACAGAATTCTAGGTATATGGTATTTTCAGTGTGATAGAAACACCATTTCACATGCTGACTGCTGTTGTTCCTTTTGAGAGTTAAGCTGTTAATCTTGTTGCTCATTGACATCACTGTGTGTTTATTGTTTGGATTTACAATTCCTCATTTTTCTTATTTGCCTTTTCAATAATTTTACTATGCTATTAATAGATATAATTTTCTTTATATTTTCCTTATATATAAGGATTTGTAATTTCTTTTGGCAATCGTTTCAATTAGACCAAATTCTTAGCCCTACTGCATTGTAATTATTGCTCTGCCTTATTGTCACTTTCCCCTCCTTTCAGGAACCCAGTTATGCATTTTCAGATCTCTATGTTTTGTTTTCTCTCTTGATCTGTTTTGTATTTTTCATAATGATTTTCCGTGCTTCGAAGTAGTTTTTTCTACTCCATCTTTCAGATCACTAGTCCTTTATTTGGTCTTTCTCCAACTTTCTATTAACTACTGTGCATGAAATTTTAATAACAATTTCTGCTCATTTTCTAATATTTCTTTTCTGTTTTATTAAATTCTCAATTTGTGAAGACTCACATTTTTGTCATAAATTTTTACCGTATTCATCATGATTTTTCATAGGTGTACATTGTGTATTTATATTTATTTGTATATGCAGCTTGATTTTCTTGTTTTGTTTTGTTTCATGGCATGCTAGGGCAACTTGGTTATAAACCAAGCATGGTAAGTGACAATTACTAGAATTTGTGATTTGGTATCTAATCCTCTGCAGCAGGTCTACTCTATCATTTAATATTTTGGTAAGGTGGATACCATAAGGACTAATCACCTTCATTCTAATCCGAGGCTGTGAACTCAAGGCTAGATTGCTCAACTACCTTTGGTTCACCCCAGAGAAAAATTTTGCTGTGTGTATGATGTTTGATAAGTTTAAGAAAATCTTTAGCCACTCTGCCATCAGTTTCTGTATTACCTTCACCATCAAAGGCAGTAAACTCCCTTCAGCTTTAGAAAACTTTTGTTCAGACCCTTGGCTTTGTGTCTTACTGAGAATTAACTTCATATCTCTGTACTTTCTTCTGCTCCACATTATTGGAATCCTGTTTCCAAACATTCTGTTTTTAGAACGTTGTCACAATTTCTCCTTCTGGTTCTTCTTTTTTGGGATTGAATTCATGACCTTGCACTTGCCGGGCAGTGCTTATGCCACTGAGTTTAATCTACGGCCCTCTTTCTGGTTCTTCTGAACTTTTGTTCCTTTCAAGATTCTTGACCTTCCTACTTCTGAAAGTTTGCAAAACTGGTAGGGTAAAATGACTTCTAGACTCCCATCTCATTTCTTTCTTTTGTATCTTTTTCTCTAACTTTTTGGCACCTCCAAGTCTGGTTTGCTTTAGTACATTTCTCATGCTTTCATCAAATTTCTAGAACATTACTCTTTAAAAGCTATTCCATCATAGTCAGAAGTACATATAAAGAAATTATTTATGCAGTCACTTCTATGTGTCAGGTAGATACAATTTCTTGCTGGTTAATTTCTTATACACAGCATTGTATCTTCTCTCAAGGAACTAAATTATGCAGACTGACATGAAAACTGAGCACATAGGAAGGTAGGTAATTGATTATGTTAGAGTCATACAGATTGAGCCATAGGAGCTCACAGAAGGAACTTCCTACTTGGGCTAGATGTGGAAGTAGGGAAGGTAAGTAAAAAATGCTGTTTGTTTGTTTATTTATTTATTTATTTATTATCTTTTTGAAACATAATCTTGGTAGGTAGTCTAGGCTCACCTTGAACTCATTATGTAGCCTAGACTGACATCGAACTCATTGCAATCTTTGTACTTTGGTCTCAGGGATTACAGGATTTTGCTGCCATGGGATTACGGGTTTGTGCCGCCACATCTTCTTTAGGAGGTATAAATCTTGGAAGGAATTTTAGAGATTGAGATTTAGTCAGCCTTAAGATATCATCTACTAGACATAATACAAACTTTACGTATATCATATTAATATTGAAAAGGCTCTGCTTTTTGCTAATTAAAACAGCAATGGAGTTAAAATATTAAAAGTGTGTTTCAGATTCTATAATGTAATTTAAAAAATTTAATTATGGCAATTTATTTTCCCATAGGTGTTTAAAAGCATGAACATCCCACAGATCCGAAATCCTTCTCTGCCTCCTGCAGAAAAAATGCCTGAAGCCTATTCTGCAAAAATTGCTCTTTTTGGTGCTGGGCCTGCCAGTATAAGTTGTGCTTCTTTTTTGGCTCGATTAGGCTACTCTGACATCACTATATTTGAGAAACAAGAATATGTTGGTGGTTTAAGGTAATGCCTAATTTATGTTTGTAGTGTCAAAAATGATGAGGTAAAACAATTATGAACATTGTTGTTTCAGAATCATAGAGAAAATTTAGACTCGCAGATGGTATTCTCATGTTCTTTTCCCAAATGTTCAAATTTTGATTACATTATTCACTTTAATTTTGCAATTGGCTTTAAGCAATATTTATTTAAGAATTTATCTGTCGGGCCGGGGATTTAGCTCAGTGGCTTAAGCGCCTGCTTGGCAAGTGCAAGGTCATGAGTTTGATCCCCGGTACCAAAAAAAAAAAAAAAAAAAAAAAAAAACCCCAAAAATTTATCTGTCTAGTTCTGTGAATTTAAGACACATTTCAGCAAAAACAGTGTTTGGTTATTAGGATCTAGTCATATGAAAAAGTTGCTTCGTCCCTGTGGATATTTTCCTTATGGAAATGTATCAGAAAATCACAGATATTTGAAGTGAAGAAAACCTAACTTCTCAAAATATTGGTCCTTTCATTATTGTTTGCTCACATGTTATCCTGCTAATATATTTTTAGTTTGCAGTCTCTGTAGTCTGCATTTGATTACAATTTTTGTCACAATCTGCTAAAAATGTTCTCTTTAAATGTATATTTTTTAATAACCTCATATTTAGTACTTTTATAGTTTTTGATATTGATCGGTGTTACTGCTGTAAATCAGTATTTTATTCCAGTGTGAATTCATATGTAGAAAGGGAAACTGGTCACTTTATGTCAGTGATTGTCAGATGTTTAAACCAAGAATAAATGTAATTTTCTTTATTTAAAATAAGTAGAATTCTATACTGGACATTATTACATTTATGATCAAACATAATTTAGTATAAATAAGGAGTCTATATTGCTTAAAACATTTAATGTAAAATATTAGACAGAATTTGTTAACAAGTTAATAGTTACCAATTTTAATTGTTTTAACTAAGTGCACTATGTTATATTAAAAAACCATGGTTTGTGAGTTATAACCGTTTGGAAAAACATTTTTACATCTAGCATTTAAACTTTTTATAGATACTGAACTATTTGTTAAGCAGGTTTGTTATATATTATGTTTATAGAATATAATTTTAATCAAATTCTGACTTAAGTTTGTAGTGTTTCTCATTAACTAACATTTGTAAATATATGGTAATAAATTTATAAATCTCAATATTGGTCAAGTGGCACCTTGTTAAATCCAAGATAATATAAAATTATCAACTTGTTTCATTGATATAAATATTTTGATATATTTATTGATATATATATGTCACTATATAAGCTGTTAAGTAATAAGAAACTATTTGAATCACATACAAAAATATTACATAATGGGAAAATATTTTTAAAAGGATATAAAATATAAATAACCTGATTGTCACAAAATAATTGTTTTTCAGTGTTGAGGTTTCATCACTTTTGAATTGAAGGGATTCCATGTATTTTATGAATTATTTTTCCTACAAAATAAAATACTTAAAATATTATTTCCTAGGAAGAATTTAGAATATTTTAATGGCATATAATCTCATCTTTATTAATTAGGAAAAATGTAATGTATGCAAATGTCATGGATACAATGCATGTAATACATGCGGAGATTCAATAGATGTAAACATTGTAGGAGTTTTTCAGTTATATATATCACTGAATATGTGAGCTAATTTGAAAAATATAAACTTAATTGTTATATGACTTGATAGATCAGTAAAAATCTTTCTGCTCCTTGATTTCATCTTCACAGGAAGCCTAAAATGGAACAGCTCTGTTTCTAAATTATTATATGTTATCAATTTTAGTAGATAATTATGGTTATTAGCTTCTATTTGTTTTTCATTCACATGCAGTTATAAATTTTAAAATTATAAAAATTGGCACTAAGTTTTCATTTTTATATATTTGTAGAACATTTTTATTGGGGTACACTGCAGTGGTTTTATGAGAAAATACTTCTTGATGGTTGTTTTGAAATTTTATTTTCTTTCTTTTGCCTTTAAACTTTTGCAGTACCTGAGAACAGTATGAAGTGTTTAATCAGTCTTGCCTGTCCTGTTCATTGGTAGTAGCATTCTGTGTTACTGTTAACTGATTGTAAAAACTGACATGAATTTAGCCAGAATTACAACAAAACATTTCTCTATTTTCTCACTTAGTTACAGATACCACTCATTCTCTTGTATTTTCAGAGTGGCTAAAAAAAGATCACAGTATTGTATTTGAAATCAGTTACTGAAATAGATGATAGGAAGTCTTATCTGTCCTCCTTTACATTCAGATACTTTTTTTTAAATCCCTGGTGAATTAGTATCTCACTTAAAGACCACTACGATCAGTGAAAGATCAGAATTTAATTTCTGTTGTATATAAAACAGTCAGTTATTTTTCTTTCCATAGCAAATTCATAAAATAATCAGTGATACTGCTTTTCCCAAACATGTCTTTTAAACGTGGTATTAAAAACATTACAAGAATTTTAGAGGGTGATTTTGAAGATAAATGATGTTGAGATTGCTATGTATGCATGCACATATTTCTTGATCATTTATTTATAATTTAATATTTATGAATTATATTTCATTCAGTAGAATAGTTAGTAACATATTGTACTTTAATATAATTATTTTAAACATTACAGTGTTTTCATTATAACAATTGTATTTCACATTGATTGTCAATAAAGAAAAATGCAGTCTTGGTCAAAGAGATAAAGCCTTTGGAATTATTTGATAATGTAGAATCACGAATTCATAATGCAAGTTTAAAACTGAAGCACAGCCCTGCCTGACAACTTTAAAAGAATGTAAAGGAGTTATAAGTAAATTCTAACCCACATAAGAATAGAAAAATCATTTTTCCATGTTATCTGACATCCTACTAACTGTATGGAAAGATTTATGGTTACTGCAAGAAAATTTGTCTTCAAGACCTTAGACTGTTAAAAATATATAGATAGAAGAAGAAAAAAGTTTCTACGGGTAGAGCAAACTTGGTAACTAATCATCCCTATCAAATTTTGTCTTTTAACTTTTTATCTTCTTTTCATTCAGTATTCAGTGATACTCCCACTTATACTTTTGTTTGTAAGTACTAGCCATGTATAAATTATCTGAACATTGGTATCTGCCCTAAGTTCTCTCTCTGTGTTGAGCAACATATTCATGAATTCACACCCTCAGTTCCTAAGATTTGCCCTATCAGTGTTCTTCCTCTCTTTGAGCTTGTCATCTCCTAGATGGCCAGCACCAACAGATATGGGGATTATCTGGATTATTCTTCAGTATCTTGGCATTTGTATTTCATGAATACTTTTAAAGTGTCCTTTCACCTTTCCATTTTTGAGGTCATTTACCGCTCATTTCCTGTACCACTGTAGTAGCCTTCAGAGGGGTCTCTTGGCTTCTTTTCTTGACTTGTCCTTTCAAAAATGTTTTAGTTCCCAAATCTTATTATATTGCTCTTCTCATTGTCTTAAAAAGTTCTGTTTGACCTAGTATTCACTTACCCTTTACCATTTCTTCTTTCCTGCTTTCCATTATTACTTATTAATCACTTACTTTATGTTAGTTATTCTAGTACTAGAACTACAGGGATGAATAAAGCAAAGTAGTTGTTCAAATGAGACTTATTTTCTAGTGATGAAAAGACAGATAACAAGGTTGTAATAAAACAAGTATAGACTATATCAGATGATGATAAGTAGAGTACTTTCAGAAATGCAAGTTTTCATGAGGAATAGAGCAACACAGCCGTGTAGGACTCTAGAGACTATCAATTTAAACAATTATTCACATACCTAGGTATTTTCACTTGTGTAATGAAAACTACATGATCGATCACTATACCTGGTTATTGTGTATTCAAAAGACAGGTACAGTGATGAAGGTAGAGTGGACTACATCTCTGCATCACTTTTGCCTGAATCTCAGGCAGCGTTCCTTGAAAAAGGTCCACCTAGGCACAAAAAAAGGAAGTAACTGAAAGTCATTTCCTTGAAACTCAGTTACCACTCTTGCCCTAGTAAAATCCAGCGTGGAGAAGACACTTTGAACTCTAAAATATGGGCTGATATCCACTGATGAAATTTCTAGACATGTCTTGTGTCAAACAGAAATCTGTAGCCCCAGCAAAATGAACTTGTCTTCAGGACCACATCACCACAAGCCAAACATAGAAGCTTTGGGGTCTAAAAACTCATGGTAACACCGCGTAAGAACTTGATTTCCAGCTTAGTCTGAGCCACCTTTCCAAGGGATTTCATCCTCCATCAGTATTTTCCACTGTATCCCTGGGCTGTGGAAACTTTGAAACTTTACAGTATCTACAAATATCTCAGGGCTAGGAAGAGGAGTGCAACTGTCTAGAATTTCTGGACAGGCTTGGTGCTAAACGACCTTCTTAGATAATGCTAGTTTGTAAACTTTGGAACAGATACATATTTTTCCTACTGTATATATATCAGTGTATGATCATAAGGATCAAGAACATTCAGAGAAGTACTATGTGGACAAAGTACTAAGTGGACAGAATAAGTTACTTGTGATTGAGATTATGGATATCCTGGTAAATAATTCATTATAGCTGTTTTGATGATGCTAAATGAGTTTTAAGAAAATGCAAGGAAATAATTCAAGTTCAGCAGAGAAATTTACTAGAGAGGTTAAGTAAGAAAAAATAAAACATTTCTACAGCAGTGATTGAAAAATATATATATGGTATGATGATGATAAATAAATAAAGAAGGCATTGGATTGGTCATAGAGTGTGAAAATTGAACCAATCAAGAGGGAGTTGTCTTCAGACCAATGACAGAGTGGAGAAACCAAAGTTTAGTTTAAGGCATGATCATTTGAGATAGCTATTAGATGCTTGAGTGGATATAAAGATTTGGAAATTAAATTCAAAGATTAAAAAATGTAGGGATTATTACATGCTAGTGGCGTTAAAAACCATAAGACATCTTACCTGCCTAATTATCTTACCCCACAATAAAACTCTTTGAAACACTGCAATTCACATTTGATATTTTCCATTTGTCAGCTTGTGCTGTGTATGTGTGTATACACTATCTCCTATCTGTTCCCATCTATTTATAAATATAAATGTGTCATATTCTTAACAATCATTTTATCATCTCCTGCTTGCTTTCTGGTGGCCAAACTTCACGGACATCTTGAGTATTCACACGCCACTATTTGCTCTAAGAGGTGCTGGGAACTGTGATCCTCTGACTATTATTCATTTAACGGCTGAGCTAAGTAGAGCGCTGAGTGTTGGTAATAATGATTTTATGGCAGGACAGACTTCTAAGAACTACTTGAGGCCCAGCAGCCTGGCATCCTGCTTTCTCTTGTGTCCTCTTTGTAGTTCATAGTTTCACTACTACAGATCCTGACTGCTCCGTCCTCATTTCTTGCTAGGCTAGTTATGCACTCCTTTCTTTTTGGCCAACAGAAAATTTGTTTCTGCTTCTTGTAACTTTCTCTTTTTGAGTTATTTCTTGAATCAGTCATTTGCCCACTTTTTTTTTTTTAAAAAAGCATCACTTTAAAAAAAAAAAATTGCATGTACTTCTTCTTAGATGCCATAAAAATCCCGGAGTAGGGCCTAGCCATAGGAAAGTGCTCAGTCTCCAAATGTGTCTAGATGGATAAACTCCTTACTTTAATGTAGTTGGTTTATTTGCCTTGACATTGTTATTTATATCCCCTTATTTTTGCTTTCCTCTTTAGAGTTTTGAGAACCTGCGAGTCTCCAAATGTAGACTGTTTTTAAATCTCTCTCACAGAGCCCCATGACTTTCTGTTTGTGTTAATATATTATCCATAGTGGTTAAGAATCTTTCTGCTTAGTCTTCAAAGGCAGCACCTTCTTTGTGCCCAGAGCATTCAGATGAACCAAGACATAATGTCTCTGGAGTTCACAGGTCAGCTTGGGATGTTCTTATCTCTAGCCTAGACTCAAATTTGATTGTACATAAGACCTTATATTTCTAGCTAGGTGAAAATTCTATTTATTAATAACTAATTGTATAGTCATTTATAAGTTTTATAATCATTTTAATAGTATACTTTGCATTTTTCATATCCTTGAACATGGTGATTTGTTGATTGCTTGATGTATGAAAATTAACTTAATATTGCAGTTCTTATGACCAAAGAATGAGAACATTCCATGTATACTTTAGAAGACTTCGTTGGATGATTAGGAATGCCCTTTTACAATAATTTTTCATTTTACAAATGAATTTTGAATTTCTCCTATGAGAGAAAACATGAGTTTCTCCTATGAGAGAAAACTTATGTATCTTATTTATTTAAAATCATGGTCTAGATGTGCATCCATATTCCCTAAAATGACCAAATAGTGATATTCAATTATAAATATATGCCACATTTTCTTTATGTATAAATCCACTGATGGACAAATAGGTCATTTCCATGATTTACCTATCATAACTTTTACTGCTATAAACATAAGTATACCTGTATCATTGTAATATCTCTTTAACTCTCTTTGGAAGACACCAAGCAGAGAAATAGCTGAGTAAAACAGAATTTCTCCTTTTACTTTTGTGATTAATATCTACTGATTTCCACAGTGGATGTACTAGTTTATACTCCCAACAAAAATGGGGAAGGTATCTTTTTTCCTTCTCAGCCTCACCAGAATTTGTTATTCTTTGATTTCGCGATGATAGTCATTCTTTCTGGAATAAGGTGAAATCTCAGTGCTGTTTTAATGTGGATTTCTCTAATGATCAGATATACTGAACCTTTTTTTGTGTATTTATTGGTCATTGTTACTTCTTTGAAGTGTTTATTGATCTCAGTTGCCAGTTTTTGATTGGGTTATTTATTTTGAAGTTCTAAAATTTTAAGTTCTTTATATATACTGAACATTAGTGCTCTGTCTGAGGAGTAGCTGGAAATTTTTTCCCATTCTGTAGTTGTCTCTTCACTTCATTGGTTCTTTCGATCTGCACATTTTTAATTGAATATAATTCCATTTGTTGATTCTTGATGTTATTTCTCATGCAATTGGGGTTCTGTTGAGAAAGTCATTGCCTATGCTTACGTTTTACCTCTTTTATCTTCCAGGGGATTGTTTCTGTTGTAATATTTAGCATATGTGCCTATTACATTTTATATGCATTTTACTCAAAGTTTATTTTGTAAGTTTTATTGTTTTAAGAATTCATAGAATTATTAATCAACAAAATACAGAATTAAAAATTAAGATTTTACCACTTTTATATTGTTTACTATATTTTTATTTATTTATTTTATTACTTTAAAGAAAAAAAGTAGAAATAAAAATCAAACACTTTCAAAACAGGCTAATAGGTGAGTAATGATACTTAATATATTGCATAGTGTTATCTTCATAGTAGTTACTCAGAGTACAAGGTATAGGCATAATATTGTCCAAATCATAATAGCACAAACCTTTTTTTTAATGATATTTTCAATTTTTATATGAGTTTCTACTATATCTTTTTAATCCATGTAATATTTTACAATGGCAATGAAAATTACAGATATGCTCGTGCTCACATTATATGATGTAGAAAATATAGAAAAATATTTATTCATTTAATAGTGATCAGTGAATAGATGGTGCATTTTGTAACACTAGTAATTTTTCATTAATGTTTCTTTTTCTCTTTTACTTTTTCAGTACTTCTGAAATCCCTCAGTTTCGGCTACCATATGATGTAGTGAATTTTGAGATTGAGTTTATGAAGGACCTTGGCATAAAGGTAAACAAAAATTGTAACACTTACAAAAATATTGCTCAAAACCATAGGAATAAGTGCTTCTGTAAAGATTCACAGCAAATGGCATGCATTTTAAAAAGGAACAATTAAAAGCAACACCAAGCAGAAGCAGAAAGAAGCTTTCCTTTGCTGAGGGCATTTGTCTGTCTACTGTCTGAATGCCACTAGCCTGGAAAAGGGCAATCAATACTTCTCATCTGGCAAGCCTGCATGTGATTAATTGTCTGTAAGAAACAAATTCCTAAATTGCTTTAGGGGTTCAGTGCAACTAATAGAAGAATTTGGTTTCTTTAATCACATTTCTTCATGCAAGTTGTATGCACCTGAAGTATTAGTATTTCACAATTTGAAACAGAATTTCTTACAGTTTCATTTATTTATTATATAAATAATGTCATTATTGTTCAAGTGATGACCCTTTTTCAACATAAGCAGTAAATGAGTGACATAGAAAGCAGCAACTCTATACTTTTTATTATTTTGTGAACTATTATGTAGTACTTTTAAAGGTAGATGGAAAGTTGAATATTATATTGAGACTATAAGCTTAGGTGTTCTTATTCTATTCCATTAGTTAAAAGTATTATACTCTGGCTCTTCACTTGAACATATCAATATTTTTGTTTCAAAATATTAATTTTCCATGTAACAATAGAAAAATGATTCACTGTGACTTACATAATATATTCTGAAGTATATGCAGAAGATATTTTGAGAAGTGGCTAATGAACATCTCAACTCATTTACTTTAAGGAAGCTGAAATTAAGCAATAAAAGTGGAAAAACTCAAGTCATATTTTATGGTTTTGCACTAATATTTGCAGTTTACTTGACAGTGTTTGTCTGATAAAAATTTTACATGAAATTGCTAAATGAAAAGTCCAACAGAGACCAAGAGACTGAGAGAGGAAGGGGATAGGGAATATATAGAGAATTAAGATGTGTTATACACAAATACCAACACCTCACAATGAATGTAATTGTTACATACTGCAAATGTAGCAGTGAAAAACTAAAAATCGAGAGAAAAAAACCACAATGTTCAAAAATGACAGTGTTCAAAATACATAATTTAGAGATGATTATTTATGAAATTCTGGAAAGTTCTTTTTTTTTTAGCAAGAAACATTTTTTTTTATTTAAAAGAGAATAAAACAAAAGGGGGCAGTACAGAGCAGATCAGAAGAGGACAACATAGGCAACACAGTACTTTACATTAAGTCAACTGGACATCAACAGTATCTTAACACCATATCTCTTACTCTGCTATAGTTGAGCATAGTTTCAATTACAATAATATCAAACATAACACAATAGTATAAAGCCA